>RZIO01000002.1:534512-545487 GCA_004338095.1 Gloeostereum incarnatum
GCACAGGAAGAGGATTCCGAGAGGATTTATTATCGATGTCCAAGCACTTAACAGGGGTCTCTCGTACGTCTGGAATTCATCTCATCGCGACTTTGAATTTTCTCTTGTAGGAGGTGGCCTGGGGGAATTTGGTTTCGTTCCTGTTTTGTTGGGTGCAATATGGCAGCGTGGGTACATCTTTACCTTTTTGGGACGCTTATCTAAGCCAACGCCCAGGCCACCTTCTTTTGACACTTACCACTAAGTTCACGCTCCCATGAACTCGATATTCAGCCCCATCAGCCCCCTCTCGCATGAGCGTTTCCACGTCGGTCAGCCCACCATTCTAGCCCTGATAAAACAGGCTCTTGAATGGGTTCAAATACATAAAATTTACGAGATTCATTTTTGTAAGCAAAAAAGGATTAATGTGGACGAATATCCAAGTGATTTGTGAAATTTGTACTTTTCATGATGTCAAAAACTACTGCTTCTAGTGATTTCTTGTATGAAAAGTTTGAGAAACCAGCCATAAAGTAATCAAGATGATAAGTTCCATCTACCCCAAGAAGCACAACAAGAACAAAAAGCTCGGGAACTCATTCTAACTTTTTGTTCTTCAACAAGTTTGAGAAGAATAGAGAAACTACACCATTTCCCATTGCTAAAATGGTGAAACTGAATTGGCTTCAATTGTTCAAATGAAAAGTTCTCACATTATTGTAAGTGCCTTCCCCAAATTTATCACACTTTCAGACCATTAAATGTCCTTATGAAGACATCATTCAATTAAAAGCTAAAAGTTCAAATTTTGTACTTTTCTAGAGCTTCTTGTTTGGCAAGAGGCTTCCAAGCTTGGACAAGTTTTATATTCTCGTAACTTTTTGTATAGATTTAGATACCTAAACCTTTCTAAAATGAGCAAACTTTGACTTCTCCAGGCCCGAAAACGAGTCAAAATTTTGATAGTTCTTACAATGCCTTTTCCAGGCCGTTTGAATGCCGTCCAAACCTTGGACCTTCTGACGTGTTCGGATATATACTCCTCAAAAATGCCGATCTGAAGCTATCAGAGGCTAGAGCGAGAGTCTCTGTCTCGTGCTCTAGATGACAAATCAGTGCGCCTCACAGAGCTTGATATCGCTGGGCCAAAGGTCTCAGTTGAAGTTGAGCATTCGTCGTTAAAAGCAATTATAGCGTTTCCGATCCGTAAATTGCAGACCGAGACACTTCAAAAGCTATTCGTCATGACGTTAGACTACCAAGAGGGCTGGTGCTTGATACGTTCTCGTCAGACAAATCTGTCGGCCGGATGGGACCCTGATCCTCCACTGCTTTCTTCTTATCTCGGGGTGTCATTCTCGGTTTATGCAAGATCAGCGCTTGGGGGTTTCTGTATCCTTTTCCTTTGTTCACAAGGCGCAATAAAGGGTATTGGAAATTGGATTACCCTGAAATTACGCTAAAGATCAGCGTATTATCAAGGTATCGTTAACGTGTGGCGTATTATCAGAGTTTTCTTCGCTGATAGTACCCGGTCTTGTGTCTTGTGGTTGGGACACTTGTTTGAAAGGTCGCAGAATGTGGCGCCCCGGAGGGGAAAAGCATCTTGTTCCTCTCTGGGAAAATATTCTCACGCATTGCACCTTATCTGTGAACGCCCCTAATGACGACTTAACCATCACCTTCAGGATCACCATGAGCTCGATTTCCCATCCTACCTGCCCACTCTCCCTAGAGCGTTTCGATGAGATTCTCCTCACAAACACTGAACTTAAACCATCAGAACAGGAATACCTATCCTGCGCTCTAGAGGACGAAATAGCACACCTCGCCGAGCTTGAGGCTCATGTCACTGAGCTTCAGCGCCAACGGCCTGAGCTGGAATTGAAGATTGCTCACTACAAAGCCAGCATATCTTCTCCGATCCGTAAATTGCCGAGCGAGACACTTCAGAAGATATTCGTGATGTCGTTAGAGCTCAAAGATGGAGGATTGGTACATGATACATTCAATGTGCGGGATTGCCCCCTATGGGTAATTCCGCAAATTTCTCGACGATGGAGATCCGTAGCCTTGTCTTTCCCATTCCTTTGGTCATTCATTGGCGTTACGCCTGGAACTCTAACAACCAAAAAAATTGCCTGTTTACTCGATCTTCAGCTGGAGCGTGCAGGTGCTTACATCCCGCTAAAGATAGCAATAGACGATCAGATCGAGGATTCTGCAGAATACGTTATTTTTTTCTGGCTATGCCGAAAACTCTCTCCATTCCTCCGCCGCTGCTCCTCGTTACACCTAGCTCCAAATGCCTTCGAGTGTATTGCCTCATGGGCAGTTTCTCGACCATTCCCTACATTGCAGTTCCTCAGCCTCGTGCTCCAGGAACGGTTCCATGATCGGTTTTTCAGATCCCTCGATACCACTCCCAAGAACTGCACGTTAAAGCTGCTCAATGCCGTGTCCTCCGTCCATTCCCTGCACATCAACTCCCTCGATATCAGAGTTTTCCGTTTGAACAGCTCATGGCCCAATCTGACGACCCTCGTCGCTTCCCATCGACACAATTCAAATGCGAAACTTGTCGATGTCTCTCGCCTCCTTTCGACAACTCCCTGCCTGGTCTCATGCTCCATCTTCATCTCTGTCGGCGATGTCGATGACGACCTCTCATGGAGAGACACCCCTTTGTTCGATCTCCCATGCTTGGAGATGCTGAACGTCGAAACCGAAGATCGAGAAGTGGTCGGACACCTCTTCTCTCAGGTCACTTTTCCAGCTCTCCGTATCCTTCGGATTAACGGCGGCTGGTCGAATCAGCCCCCAGATGAATTCAAGATCCTGATGACCCGATCCAATTGTCCCTTACAGGTACTCTTTCTCATAGGTACAGACCTTAAAGACCGCGATGCATTGCCTCTTCTCCCCTCGCTTCAGGTCATACACCTCAGTCTTTATTCAAACGACAACGAGATCGAGGCGTTTCTGGAGTTCGTCCACGAGCTGAGGCGTAATGACACATGCTTGCCGAACCTCAGTCGATTGTCCTATAGCAGCAACATTGATTCTCTTGCATTTGAGGAGCTTTCTGTGGCCCGTCCAGCGCTGCAAGTGACGGAGTGGGATGATCAAGGATGGTTGAGAGAATACATGTACAGTCTATTTACTAACATGGAATAATTCGTCGTATTTTCGTCCATACCTTCAACTCTTGTCAGATCGCCACCAAAATGAAAAACAAGCTCCAAGTGCAATAGCACTACAGTGCTTGTGCAAAAAAACAGACATACAGAACGAGAGTACACTTTGCAAACTAGACACAATATGCTACAGAAAAAACCGAAAAAAAAGAAAGAATCGATGTCGGCGTCCCACTAACACGTCCCATCCTGAACAGCCAGTTTTACGAGGATATCCCTTGACAAGCTCAGCGGACTAGCTCTAAAATCGTCCACTGTGATAACGGGTTCCGTCGAACTGTCCACAAACGTCAGGAGGGACTTGTCACTCCCATATTTCGGCCATACGAAACCAGCGGACGAATTTTGTTGAGGCAGATTGGGGTCCAGGGTATTGACGAATCGGACTATCAAGGAGTAAATTCGAGAGTAAAAGAAAGAAGAGGTGAGTTACCGAGCGCATCAGTTCCTCTGAAATCTGTCGAGTTGGCCGGAGGGAACCAAATAGGGGTGTCCGAACAATGAGCTGATCCAATGGGAGCCTTGTTCTTACTGCGTTCATTGACTACACATGCAACATGATATCCGTCAGCCAAGAAGAGTCATGCAAGAAAACACGTACAGAAGGCCCATGTATCTTGCGTCTTTGCCGCAGCCTCTGTAAAGAACCGCCGAGCGGTTTGGAACACGATGTCCCCTTGAATAGCAGCCAAGCGCTTGAACTGTGGACTGGTAGTATATGTTAGAAAAGTAGAAATCTGGCTTGTCGAGTGGAAGGAGCATACGTGAGGGCGTTCGCGCCGCCTGTGCCGAAAGGAGAGCCCTATCGTACGGGCATAATTAGTACAAGTGGCAAAGGTCACAATGTTGATTAAAACTAACCGCGGATGGATCTTCTGGATATTGTTGGGCGATGAGATTCATTTCTCCTTCGTTCGCTTCATACAGGTAACTTCCCATACACGGTGAGAATGGCTTCGAGATGAGAAAGCACGCTTACAATTGCTGGATGTAGTCCAAAAACTGTTTATTCGTCCTAGTAGAACGTTATCATCAGAGCGGTACTACGACGGAAAGAGGAGAATACTCACGTCACGTTCAAGCTGCTGAAGGAAAATATGCTGGACAATGAAAATATTGAGAAAAGTGTACTATGGTATCGGAAAGGCATTGTCTGGACTTACGTTCCCTCGTCATCATTTCCGCCAACTAAGATAGGAACCTAGGGGAAATAAGTAAAATGAACCGAGTCCTTCCAACAGAGTCAAGAACAGAAGAAACGAAGACGAACCTTTGCGAACCGTCCCCTGACGATGGCACAAATCGGATTCGTCTTGATCAAATCCCCATCAACCCTAGGCCGCCACTCATTCCCCAAACTCGAATAGCTAAACACGTTCCGCGTGGTATTCGCCGCCGCCACAAGCCTCTCAAACGGGACTTTTCTCAGACAGTCAAGCCGATCACGAGCACCTGAGCAAGACGTCTTCCGGGTGATTTGATCGAAACCGTCTTGACCTTTTTCAACAGCGGTCGTGCTAGACGTTGATCCGCATTGCTGTTGAGAAAGATGTGAACAAAGAGTGACGGAGAACGAGCACAATATCGACCATGAATGCTCCGCGGAAAGGAAGGCTCTTGATGTGATCGCGACCGTGTGCGAGTATTTGAGTACCGACAGAGATGGCGCCAGCGCTTGCCCCTCCACTAAAAGCATTTAAGCACTGGGTATGGGGGCAAAAACACGATAAGCATGAGAACTGACATGACCACGTTATGTGGATCACCGCCGAAGCGTCTGATGTATTTTTGCACCCATTCGAGGGCCAAGTTCTCTATTTTGCACGCGGCGTATATGATAAGCTGGCGTCACGTACAGGAACGAGAGCGACTCACGATCGTGTAATCCTAGATTACTTACTCCATGCGCCTTGACTTCCTTGCCACCAAGAAACCCGAAAGCTAGATGCACTCATGTTAGTTTGGCTTCGCTCTCGGTCGCGGGGAGACCTACCGCCCAAACGATAATTGGCAGAAACCAACATGATAGGCTGTCCAATAGCCGCCGAACGCTCCACTAGAATATGCAAAGGACCATCCAGTGCGTGTCCGATCTCGAAACCACCTGTCAGAAAAGGAGACTCAGCTGGGGAGCGTCATCCGGTAGACACCCGAGGGTTCCTCACCTCCATGAATCCACTGCCCGGAACAAGTCAGTTGGCCGAGCACTTACAGGACTGAAGAGCGCTACACTTACAAACATGATTGGCAGAAGCTTATCATGTTGTGCGCGAAAAGAGGAAGGCTTGATGACGTTGATAGTTAGGCCTGGCAATGATAAAGTTCTTTTAGCTTGGTGTCACCGTTTTGCGTCTCTGTGCCTGGCTCACAATCTTCTGAGACAGCATTGTACGGTTTCTCGATGTGCAAGTCGGGCGGAGCTGATAGAGGTTGTTGATGGCATGCCGCCCCCAATGTCGTTGCGTTGTGGAAGCCGATCTTGGGAAGAGGCGCTTGAGGACGTTGAAACCGGAGATTACCAACACTGGAGAAGGCAGTAAGCACCGTTTGATGGCAGTACGAGAAGGCAGGAAAATCCATACGGTGGGCGAGCAAACGGTATCCCAAGAAACTGTGTTGTACTCGCATCGTGTGCGCCAATGTATGTCCCGTAGGGAAGAACAACCGAAGGTAAGTGAGAATGACGCGATTCGAATCCATGGCTATCGACAAGACCAGACAAAAACGCAGAGAGACCGAGAAGAGAGAAGCCAAACGTCGAAAACATTATGGGAGAGTTGAGAAATCGAAGCCGTTGGAATGCGCGACCCCTTTCTTATGTCTTATAGGTCTTGACAGAAATCGGAAGAACTCGCGTGGAATGTAAGGATGGCAGGAGAAAGAAGAGGTAAATGGCATAAAGGACCTGTAAAGGCCAGGGGTCAGTTTAGCTTTTACTTCTCGATGCATACGGACGTCCGCGTCGGAGCAAGAATTGAAGAATGATCGCAATTTCAAGATTGTAAAGGATACAATCGTCCCAAGTCCGAGACACCACTGTACATGGGTATCTGCGATGTGAAGTGAGTTGGTGCGGTTTTATCACATCTGATTGAAGGATGGACATGTCCATATCATGTAAGTTTGAGGAGTACTTGCGTACGCCACAGTTTTGCCACGTCATGTCGTTACCGGGTCGGCCCGGGACTTGGCCCCTCCGAGTCTGTGAGCTTGCTACGAGCTCTACATCCGGCTCTTAACACCCTCATTCATATCCAGTCGATCTTGGGTGGCTGTCTGAAACGGTCACATGCTACAACTGCAACTTGGGCCCGAGATCTCTGAACCTAAGTACATTCGGATTTGGATGCTCGAGTGGCCATCTACCGAGGCCGTCGGATTCGTCCTTCTCTTCTTCAGAGTCACACAAGTGGCAAATAGCTAAGTTTGAATTTAGAGAACGTACTTGACGTCCCTCCTCGGCGCCCCGTTGTTTTTTTTGCCCTACGACGACACGGTTCCCACTGCGGTCTTGCGTACGACTTGAACAGTCTATCGATATGTTAGGATCCTGCACCAGCTGAAGGACGGTGTGGTTGTGTTTACAGGGCACTTTCAAAGGGAATGTCGGACTTGATAGCTTTTATACCTTAAGTTCTCGTATAATGGCATGGGATGAAAATTTAGGCGCGCACAAATAGAAATATGCATGTAAGACACACAAAGCGCGAAAATAGCATTGTAAAGCCTCAATCCCTGGTATAACCGGCCACCACCGCAACGGACAGAACTACATATACTACTACTGCACAATAGCCCATCTAGAACCCTAACCCGTACCTCTTCGTGACCCAAGCCTGTCGGGCGAAAGAGAGAGAGCTGAGACGGTGGACTAGGCCGTCTGATGTGCGCGTGCTGGGGGAAAGGCAGCAGCGGTTGGTTTGGTTGGGAGCTCATGACGCGACCTCTCAGTGCCTTCGGGCGAGAATCATGTCGGAGGGTTGGGCGGGTTTGTCGATGGGTGATGGTGATACAAACGAGCATAGAAAAAAAGAAACATAAAAAAGAACGAGGTAGGCATGGGCGCGCTGGAAGACGGATTGTTAAAGAGGCGACTAGGGCCGGAGAGGTCAGGCTTACTGAGTGGAGGGGATCGAGGCACTGCTGCGACTTCGGATAGAGAATGCGCAGCCTAAGGTACGAGCTGGAAGAGATGAGATAAGTGATCGCTCAATAGAGAACGAGAAACTGAGGGCTAACATGGCATGGAAACGATAGTGCTGCCGTCTTCAGGATCGACGGCCAACCAAGTGGAGGAAATAATGGAAAGATGACCTGGAGAGAATGAGCACAAGACCAGGCATGTAATACACGATCAGACCTACAGTGAACAAGTATCGCAAAGCTACCGCCTTCAGGGCTAGGGCGGCTTCCCGATGTGCTGCTGATCCAGGCTATGACGCCGCAGGAGAACGAGCAACCACAGAAACGTGCATAGAAGAGAGGGCTGGTACTGCTGAGGAAGAAAGTCAGAAAAATTCAGATAAATGGAATTAGAGTCAGTGACATACTTGAGACGATAACCCTCGAGCGATACGCTGCTTCGCCCCAGAGATGGAAATAATTTAAGGAATTCGACTGGGCTCGGGGAGCAGACACTACACGAAGAGGCTCATCTGAAAAGGGTGGATGGCCTCGTCCTAGTATCTTGTGTGAGCAGACATGACGACTGGGGAAGCGCTGACACGTACGTGTTCAAAAGGAATAAACGCAGCCGCCAGTTGGAAGGGGCGGCACCTTCATCTGCTGCAGCAAAGGAGCTGTTGGCCAGCAGGGAGCACCTGGAATGACGGTCAGCCTGAGGATACCATCGATGAGACCGCTGATGGAAGCACTTACCAAGGAAGAATCGGTAGCAAGCTTTACGCTGCGAGAACAGCACCGAATGTCATCCGCTGGCAACCGCGTAATCATTGCCAGGACGAATCTAACCGAAAGAGTCAGGACGTGGTTCAGGAAATTGAGTGCGTAGGACTCACTCGAGGAAGATTGGCCTCGAGCGATACGCTGCCGTGCCGACATTGCGTGATTGCAGAGGATGTTTTCATTGGTGAATCGGCAACGGCAGCACTCCCTAGAAAACATCGTCTACAGGGAAGCGCTTGCATCACCCGCAGCGACGTGTTAGCAGGAACAGCAACATGGTACATGAGAAAACAGAAGATGAAAAGGTCACCATGATCTGATGGGCGGACCCCTTCCCATAAGCACACCAGCCGGTCCCGTGTAATGGTTGTCCGCTGTGAAGACGGTGATTAGAGCATGAAGCGATTGGACAATGAAAACCGACTCTTACATATGGCACAGAGTTAGACGCGATGATACCCAGAGCAAGCAAGACCCAAGAGAAGTAATAGCCGAAGCAGCGAGAGTGGTCCAGTACGCGTAGTTAGCATTGACCTCAGTAGCGGCCCCACAAGAGAAGATAGACGCAAATAGCCAATGCGATGCCCACCGCACGAAGGGGATCCCGAACGAGTGAATAAATCAGAACTAAGGGCGAGTACACATAAGCGTGTAGAACTACGAAAAGAATGCCAAGGAACATACCAGAGAGACCGTCGCAGAGACAGAGACCGCCTGCATCCTCTTCGCACTCCCATTTTATGTTATGTTTTTATAGGTTTTTTATATTTTTATATTTTCTTTTTTTTAATCTTTTGGGCACCGTGAATAACGGTGTTCGAGGGGACCTAGTCCACCCCGAAAGTGGTCCAGCAGCTGGCGAGGCAGAGGGGGCAATCGACCATGCCTCTTCGCCTTGACGGCGCGCTGACTACGAGAGACAGTCAGATGTAGCAGTCCGGAAGCGAACAGCGGCTCTGGATGCTTCAGTCGACCATGTCATGCGAGGAGCGGTAGAGGGGAGGGTGTCACCATGCCACTCCAGCAATAACAGAGGGGAGCTCAAGCCGCTTCACCGCAGGGGGTGCGCCGTTGCCAAAGAGTGGTCCAGGGGAAGCCTGTGAACACAGCGCTAAGGTCAGCTGCCGTCAACTACAGAGAGAAGGATGAACCACCTCTCGCACACAAAATCGTCTCCCGACCTTGTTCCAGAAGCCAGCGGACCATCTGCCAAAACACACACCCAGAGCACATTTTGACATTACACTGGCACGTAGCACCAGCGTAGTTGCTCCAGGCGGAAGGCGCTATGTCCCCGCATTACAACTGTCAGGAGCTGGAATCGGCCCCAGCTGAGAAGGGCATCCCATTAATCGACCCCGGGGGGTTCAACGCACACGCGACCAGCCATGATTAACATTGGGTAGTTCCAGACATCGACAGCCGGTGGGGTGCACGCTGACCCACAGAGGAGGATCACTCCTTTCAGTTGCGGCAAACCGGAAAAGGGTCTATAGCATAGATGTAAGACGGGGCACTAGAGTAAGGGCAAGACGGTACACACCAGCTGGTGATGACCACCATCATGAAGCAGTACCGTTGCAGCCGAGATTGTGAACCGGGTCGTCCAGAAACATCGCAGCGAAGCTTGTCCATACAGAAATCGCGGGGGAGCAAAAGTTTTGGCCCTCAAGATAGTCGTCGGTTGGTCGTCCAGACGCTGAGTCTCATCGTAGTTATCGTCTCTGTAACGATGTTGGATCAACCATCGCCGACGGAGAGACAAGACAACACATACATTTATGTATCCTGTGTGCTGCAGAGAGGAAAAGAAACGAGGACGGACGTTAGAGATAGAGCATAGCACAAAGGACAGCGACAACATCCCACCTTATGGGAGAAGGGCCACCGCTGAGGGAAGCACCGCGCTGAGGAGGGAAGAGACATGAGGGAAGTCAGATTGGGCCCCCTCGCAACCCTTTTATCACTGTTTCCTGTGTTTGTGCCGTGTTTGCGTCTTCCAGGGGGTGCCCAGCCATCTTTCTGGAGCCAGTGTGTTGGTTCGAGTTCCCGAGTCAGCCTCCAACAATAAAGGCACTCCCAGATTCGGCTTCTCTACAGCATGATAAGCACAGCCGGACACTGGCCGAACACCTCGTGGTTGCGACATCAGCTTCTTGGGTAGGCGACCTTGTTCCACAAAAGAGAAAACCTGTCGAAAAGTCCCCAGGATGCCCGACGGAACGCCATGGAACCGTCTGGATTTTCAGTCAGCAGGTGCCCTCCACCTGGTCTTCATCACGAAGCTAGTACGAGAAGGTCTAAGGGCGCTTACAGGAAGTCACCAACGCGACATAGGTGAGCCGACGACCGGACAGGCGAATTTTGTCCCCTTCTCTCAGAATCGAGCGACAATGCGTGATATACGCGTATAATTGGCCATGCAAGAAGGGAAAGCAATCTTTACAATCGTACAAGAGGAAAGAGAGCAACGACATGGTGGTTCAAGTTTGTGGGTCCACAAGCGCCCGACTGCCACGTGGTGTCCTTCTATCAGACGGACCGGGGTCGATCGTTGTTCTCTCATCTGTGGCACTTACCCTAGAGATATGACTTGGTCACTTGGATATGACTTCCATTCTCCGACAAACAAAAAGACAACCTATCTGGGTAGTAGGACAAAAAATTTGTCTACGGGAATCAGATATCGTCCGACTCGTGATCGCAGGGTCTTCTCATTGGTGGACTATCGAGCTGCACTGTCAGTCAGCCGCCTTCAAGTTTCCGTCTCTAGCGTCTCAGATTTCACAGGGTATCTCAGGTACATCGGACTTTATCGCGAGATCCGGCAGTCGACTTCCTCCTGGATGTCCTGCGCTATCTTTCTTTCCCTATATTCCTATATTTCTTCT
>RZIO01000002.1:550885-566484 GCA_004338095.1 Gloeostereum incarnatum
GTCAGTTACGGTCTTCTTTTAGGTTAGAAGATCCGAGATGGGGAACTATATAAGGAGGACAGGATTTCTCTTCCATTTTCTTCAGTCTCATCCATTATGTTACCTGCAAGCTCTTTTCGCCACCTCCCAAAAAAGCGCCACTCCAACCCTCCCGCGTCGTATCCCATCTTGATCGAAGCAGTTATTAACCCCACGTATCCAACCAACCTCGCTCCCAATTCTATCTACATCGCTATTCGTCCTTTGTCAGATCTCCCTCCCAGGAACGATGCTGAGGACGAAGAACTTGCAGAAATAAATTTTGATTGGTCCTTCGTCCTCGTCGATTCAGATCGCGTAAAGCAGAGGCATTTCTGGGAAATAGCGTCTGCCCATGTAACGGGCAAGGCGAAAGTCAGCCTTTCGTCTTTAGACCTTATCGTGGATAAATCGCCTACTAGTGACCTCCCCAAGCCGAATGAACCGAAACGGCAGCACATTCAAGAGGGCTTTCCGCCACATTGGGACTATCCCCCACCCTATGCGATTTCACGATTCCTTCACGTCATCAGTTACTTTAAGTTATCCCTCAAAAACACCACGATAGAGATAAACGAGGAGCGATTTAACAAAATATGCGAGTTCATCGATACCTCGAAGATTGATTTCAGGAATGACTCGGGATCGACGATGGAGTGGGCTAGACTTATCATTGAGCAGATGCAAAGGGAAGATCTTTTGGAACGTGGCCCGCCGGAATTTCGCTATTTTGGAAAATTCGGAAAGGATGGAAGGACTTTTATTGTGAGAGAAAGCTGTAAGGCTTGGAAGAAGGATTGGGAAAGCCAAATAAGTTTGCAGAGAAGCAGGCACTGTGTGGTAAGGGACATTGACCCAAAGGAGATCATACTAGAGTTAAAGCAAAGGTAGACACCAACCTTAAGTTGCACTAACCGGTATATTATAACACTAGTTTGACAAAGCTCAGCAGTCGGATCATGGCCAGAGCGACTTGTGAGCGGAATGCGCCACGCTGAGACCGTTAACCGAACACAATGACTGCATCTTATCGGGAGAAATAATAAACAAAATCTTGAGTGATTCAAGGCTTTCGGTGTCCTTACAAGATTACACGGCTTGAATGCGGCCAGTTTGCTTCAAACCTTGAGCACCGTTATTTCACAGCCCTCATTTTATTTCTGGGTTTCAGAAGACCCGGAAATTGTGAACGTGTTAGAAGGTGAGCTGGTCCTAGAGACACAATTAGAAGAACGATGACTCAATTGTAGAAACTCCTTTCGTTGCCTGGGAGATTTCAAGGCTCTTCTGGTTCTTGTTCTCGCTCGGCTACTCGGCTTCAGTCAAATTCTTGTCTGAAGTGTACGAGATGCAGATCTATATAAGAGAACGACATGCCCAAACCCAGGCTTCTCTGTTTTCCATCCCCTACGCGTCTACTAAGTTCGCCACATCCATTCAACACAATGGCAACACACGATCATAAATCGCGTACGCTTTCCAAGATGCAACTGAGTCAGCTTTATGCAAACCTCATTCAAAATTCCATCTACGTCGTCATCTGTCTTCCGTGCGAAGGAAACCTCACCTTGACGTCGAGATACTGAAGTCGATATTCGAGTGGTCCTTTTTATATGTCGGTCCCGACGGTGCTGCGCACCGATATCGCTGGGACATCAATCAATGGAAATATATCGAAGAGAGCTTTCCTCCTGCCGATTGGGACTCTCATAGACTTCTCAGATTTTTCAGGATACCCACCAAGCCAGGTGTGACGGAGGAAGATTTCAGAGGGGCGTGTGTTGCCGCAAGTACCACTGAGAAAGTTCGATCTCTTCGTAACACGAAGGCGGTGACACTGGAGTGGGCTCGGGGAGTTCTTTTACAGATACACAAGGGTCGTCGTCTCGTGCAGCTACTCGGCGAATATCGAATTCATGCTCGCTACTATGGAGAGACGACGGAGAATGATATCATCGAAGCCAGCTGTGATGCTTGGAGGAAGAAATGTGAAAGAGAAAGCATGGCTCACTCCATTATAAACACCATTGAACCAACTCTAGCAGAATAGTCTCCTTTAATCGGCAGACCTTGTCCAATAGTTAAATGAATGTTGACGCTCATCAGTTTCGAACATGAAAGCGGAGGAAAGTTCTTCTCGTCTTCGTTGTTCTCGAGGCTATTGTTGAACTTGCAGCATGAATATGGGCGCCACAGGTCACCTCCTTCCACTGTTCGAGAAGGCTTTACTGGAAACCTTATAGTGAGAATGAACGAATTAGCAAAAAGAAACGAAACAAGGAGCAAAAGGAGTATTATTATGCACACGTTCAATTAGACGGTTGGAAAAGGACATCAACTGTTGATACAATATTTTCCTTCCACGATCAGCGTGCTCACATCCTCGGTTCTGCACCCGTGTGCATGATGCGAACGGGGTACACGATCGTCATGGTCTGAAGTCACGAATGGGCCACCGTTGCACAGTACTTTCGCGAGATCGGCAGAACGGGATCCTAGAGGGTGCTTAATCAGCGGGTACAGTGCCTTCAAACATCCATAGACGATGAGTGGCTTTCCATAGTCTATTGCTCGAACGCGGTGTCGAAAGGGGCATCACGAGGTGGTGACGGGTATGGCGCTCGGAAGGTCCATCGACATGACTCTGGAATTGCTCAAGATCCTGGACGGCATATTTTCCGAAAGATGGGTAGAAGAAGTCCCCAAGGTGAATCATCGACCCTTCAGCGGAATCCGCGCTCGGTCAAATCGCTCAAAAGTTCGAGGCTGGCCGTCGGGTCTCGGAGACAGGCGGGTTTCCGGGACGAGGGTGAATCACCGTCAGAAGCAAAGAGGAATGATTCCATTGAACAGCTTTAATGACTTCCTTACTCCCATCCATCAGATTTAGATGTGGTGTTAGACAGATATCAGTCTCCTTCCAGGCGGCAACTGCGGCTAAGGTATGGTTCGTCGTGCAAGCTTCGAGGTCAGGCAGCTGTTTACCGAGCGGATCCCTTATTGGGGATAAAATCCGAGTCCTATCATGGTTACATTAAGAATCCCCTGCTATACAGTCCCCTTTACTTGCACTGGGCGACGTACCATGTATCCAGGGACGAGATGCCAGATGGGTGATGGTGGTAATTCCCGCGGAGCCCATTAATTCGGTAAGTGAGTTCGTGTGAAGGATTTAAGAGATGCGAAGCCCCATCCAAGACGGAGGCTTTCATAGAATCCAGAAAACCTTGAGTATGAACTTGGAGAAGCCCTGCGATCGATCGGAACGGAAAGTTTCTGGTAAGTCTGATCGGTGCCGGTGGCGTGGCGCGAAGAATAAACGCGAACGACCGTCAAAATGTCAGCCTTCAGCGCTTCAGCAATAATGAAAAGCCAGTGCAAAGCAGTACGTGAGGCCAATAATGATGTTTCCCAGACAACTTTGTAACCTGGCGTCATAACTGAATTGAAGATCACGTGCACCGGCGTTTTCCCCGCGCGAAGTTAGGTGCGGTTGCTTCTTTCCCTCTAGAAGCTGTCTATTTTGTCTGTTTTTTTTTGCGTCGATTGTGCTTCTTGTCCTCTTACCACCACCATCCATATCCGCTCGCTAGAAGATAACCGCCACGACGATGGTGAAAAGCACAAAGATGGACACGAAATACCGCCGTCGATCGCTCTCCGATCCACTCACCGCCGCAATGAGCCCCCCGCCGGACGAGTCTCCAGAGGACAAGGAGGCCAGACTAAAGGCGGAGAACGATGCTAGGATAATCAGTGCCAATATCGACGAAATGATTCGGAAGGAAGGTATCGAACGTAAGAAGATGCGTGCAGAGGTCCATGTCTTGTTACTGGGCCAGTCCGAGTCAGGGAAGAGTACCACTTTGAAGCGTGAGTGATGCTCTTTTTCTTTTCCTTCTTCGCAACGGTGGGCTGGGCGTGGCATGGCGTGGCGAACGGTAACGTTCTGGTGGGTTCCATTGACGTCGGTCCACGTGCGGGGTATACTCAACAGTTTGTTTGCTCCAGGAATCAGCGCGCCGTGAGTAGGGTGTCCGACTATCCGCCTTCTTTGTGCATTTTATACCCGCCCATTTTTTGCTACTCTACCAAGCATCAGCTCTGCTGTTGAGCGAGGCTATGTCCCGCCACAGCTAGCGATCGCGTCTGGGACGTATTGATCGGTGAATCCGTAGCTGCAAAACAACGTCACGGGCCTGGTTCTCAAGTTGTCTAGGGCCTTCCAATCACACTCCACGGATCCTTCCCTACCGCCTGTCAGCGTGCTCTGAGCACAAGCTGGGGGTGTGCTCCGGATACTTTCCGGTGCAGCACTGGTGTGATGAGTGCGAGCTCTGCTCTATGCCAGCGCCCGCATGTTCCACCACTGGGACGTACTGCACTCGCCATAGCTTGGCGTGAGAGACAGCACAAAGACGTTCCGCCTATTCCATCTGTCTTCCTGTCCACTAGTGTTTAAACCGGTCTCTGGGAACGTCCGGGACCCGAGATAGCTAGTTGGTTCCTTCCCACCAGGCAGGATAACAGCTAGCTTCACCGTGTCCGAGGAAGCCTGATAACATATTTCTCGTCCTCACTTCTTCTTCCGCGATCCTTCTCTTCCGTTCTAGCTGCTAACGGATTAGCTTGGGCACAGAATTCCAACTACTACACACGCCAGCAGCCTTCCACGCCGAGCGTATCGCATGGCGTGCAGTAATTTACCTGAACCTAGTACGTTCCGTCCGAAGGTCTGTCGTCTTTAGTACTACGCCGAAGTATGTCCTTCCGTCTTACTTCCGTTTCTAGAATCCTGGACGCTCTCTCGCCCGAACCGGATAGTTTAGATGACCACGATGACGACTCGATGGAGACTGCCTCTATCATCATATCTTCCGACGGTCGTCCACCGTCCGCAATCTCGGGAACGAAGGTACCGAACTATGAGATATATCGCAAGAAGCTGGAACCTCTGGTAGAGCTAGAGGAAAGACTCTTCCGCCTGCTCTCATCTCCAGACGAACGTCAGGAAGAAGAAGCGACGCGTCTCTTACCTGACAGTCACGGTTCCTGGGATTCGGTTCCGCATGCCAACGGTGTCAAGCCTGCGCCGACGATCACAATCCCTCCACCGGACGGGGCTGGAGGGAAGTCGCAGTCCACGCCGGTGTCTCCTACGATAGAGAAGAAGCGGAAGGAGGTGGCGATTCATACGTCTACGAATTGGAAGAAGGCGTTCGCGTTAGGGAGTCGATCGAAGTCTCCGAAGAGCGCGCATTCTGGGGAGATTGAGGGGTGGTGGGAGGATCCTGACGATCCGGTCCATGCGCTGAATGCATGTGCGCCGGCGATGTTGGAGCTGTGGAGGGATGAGAGGGTCAGGCTGAGGTTGAAGGAGAAGAGGATTAGGTTAGAGGAGAGCAGTGGATTGTGAGTATCCTGCTTTTGTTTGCTTTGGTGGTGGGACCTGACCTTTGGATGCGTTTGTAGCTATCTTGATGAGATACCGAGGATAACGGCAAAGAAGTATATTCCTACCGATGGTGAGTCTGTCGTGCTCTAGAGTTACCTTTGTTTCTGACCTGAATCCTGCGCAGCGGATGTGCTGAAAGCGCGGCTGAAGACTATGGGTGTGGTAGAGCACTCCTTCCTCATTCCGTCAGGGAACAACCGGGGCGTTTCATGGAAGATATATGATGTTGGCGGAGCAAGAAATCAACGGCAAGCCTGGGCGCCGTATTTTGAGGATGGTGCCTTCATTCTATGTTGTCCTGTCGTATCTCCCATCGCTGATCTCTGCTACCGTGTTTTAGTCAACGCCATCATATTCCTTGCACCCATCTCTGCTTTTGATCAGGTTCTAACTGAGGTACCGTCACCTTCCGCAGCCATCTGCATCGCTGACAGGATAGTAGGACCCCCGCGTGAACAGATTGGAGGATTCGTTGCTCTTGTGGAAGGCGGTTACGTCCAACAAGCTACTAGCGCATGTTAATCTGGTGTTGTTCCTGAATAAGTGTGATTTACTTCAGGTGCGCTTCTTTCCTACCTCTTCCGGTCTCCCCTGGTATTGACATGAGTGAGGATAGGCTAAACTAGAATCTGGGGTGCGGCTGAACAAACACATGATATCGTATGGTGACCGGCCCAATGATTATGATTCGGTGTCGAAGTGTACGTGTGGGATTGCTTTGGTTCCCTGACCTGAGTCGTTGACACCTCGTTCTAGACTTCAAAAACAAGTTTGGCGCAATCCATCAGACGGTGACTCCCAATAAGGAGAGGGAGCTGTACAGTGCGTAGCATCTTATCTCTCTTCTTCCCTACCTCACCGAGTTACCGTTTCATAGTACATTTCACAACCGTCACTGACACCCGTCAGACGGCGACCATCATCTCTACCGTGCGGGATATTATTATCAAGAGTAACTTGAAGAATCTCAAGTTAGTTTGAACGTCGCTTTTTCGGATACCCTCTTTCGCACCTATGCTCTTATGTTCTTTCTGCATTATCCCACCCATCTGGCATCGTTTTCTGTGATATTATTATACAAGTTTTTTCTTCCGTCATCGGTGTCCTGTTCGTTGTCTGCCTTCGCTGTCGTTGGCGCATTTACTTAGTCTTTTAATTATAATATCCCTGGCCAAGGGAAGAGGCATTTTCTGTATGGTTGCGGTCGTGGTTGGTACCAGGTCCTTCTGGTCTTCATCATGGGCTTGGGACATAGTATTAGGACAAGGAGGAGTTTAGCTGTATCAGTTGTAACTTGCGGGAAGGCTTGTACGATAAGAAGCGGTTGTAAATGTGGATCCATCTTGATCTACGTACCACGTGGTTCAACTTCCCTCTTGCCCTCACACTTATACCGCTCTTCGTAGTTCTCCAACAGTTCCTCCTGTGTCCTCTGATAAATTGGCAATACCTTTGTCTCACCAAAGAAAGAAAAATCCTCTGGTTTCCACGATTGGTTCAGACTTGGAGTTGCCAAGAAGGTGACACTGATTGGAAGGTGACGATAGGCTCGGGACAAATCGGGACCCCTTTGAGATTTCGAGCCGCGGGATCGATAATCTGAATGTGAGAGCAAAAATTTGCTCGTGTTCATCGACCCTCTAGGCTGTGCGGGAACGCCCTAGCAACCCTCGCTGGTTCCTTCTTGACCACGAGACGTGTGCTCCTACTTGTATGTCAGAAGCAGGTAGGTCCCTACTGGCATGGATCATGGTGGGAAGAACTCTGCGTCCTCTTGGGGAAACTTTAAGGAATCGAAAGACAGATCCACCAACACCCAGCCTCAACGCAGGTGCGAAAGGAGATGTGAACGTTCCTCCCGAGGAGGTGGTGGTTATGGATATGGTGAAGGTGAAGACGTTCATCGCCTCGTTGGGTGCACTTTGGAGTTGGATGCGCGCCGGGGGGTGGTGGTACGCGTGAGGTGCGATGTGGATGATTGCAATGATTTTCGGCACGCCGAATATGCGGCTGGTGGGGAAGTAGGGTGTGATGGAACATACGGGGGAATTTTCGACATCAAGCACGCGGGAGTGAGTTTGGAGAGGGTGCTGGGACTCTACCTGAAATGAAATCGGTGTTGTGGGAGAATGAGAGATCCATAGGCGTGGGCTGAAAGTTTTAAAATACGGTATCCCTATTCCGGCCGGGCATGTTCGTGTTTGCTCTTTAGAAATGTGGCGCTCCACATTTCCGCAAAGGAGTCACGAGGTGGCTTCTGAGGCAACTTGGAGGCAACTGAAGGATTCGAGGAAGTCCGTACGATAAGTTCACACCAGATGAAAGGCTGAAGCGACGGTTCTGTCACCGACTAGAGGACAGGTCACGTTTCTGAGAGAGGGCATGTGGGTCCATGATAGGCGCCCAATTGCCACGTTGTACGCCTTGATTACCAACATCTTGCTTCCGAGGTTGTTTTTCCAGCCCCCGCCTGCCGCAGTCATTCTCCCCACTGATCCTGTTGTCTGGTCAGCACATGTCTTTTCACTAGGAAGTAGTAAGAAGACTAACATTTGAACCCACTGGCACAAACTGCACGATTACTAGGTCGGCATGCTGTTATCATTAGGCCCCTTTTCGGACCGACTTGCCGATTATTCGTGGGCGTGATGGATCAACTTTGACTCTTGAGACCTCGAGGCTTGGAATTCTGGAAGCTTGAGCAATTACCACCCACTTTCATCCTGACGAGAAACCATGGTCTTTTCCCTGGCTGTTCGTCAATTCTAATGCACAAATTTCCATTAACAGTTTTCCAATAGTTCTGCTATATTCCTGCGAAAGCACTCTCCCCTTATAACCCGTTTGCAAAAGAAGCGCCTGATCTCGAGCCTTTGAAAAGAACTATTTCTCAGGAACTTGGGGTTGCTGTAACCGATGCTAAACTCCTGGGAAGAGGATGGTACAATGCGGCAAGTGCTGCCTTTTCCTCTATCAGTGCTGTTTGTGCTACTTTGCCTTCCAGGTATACGAAATGTATTTCAAGGACGCAAACGGCGCGTCGACCTCCGTTGTTGCGCGAGTGACGTACAACTTTAAGACCGATGGCGAATCTATGGAATGGACTCTCGACAAGCTTCGTCGGGAGGCTCTAGTTCACGAGCTCGTTCGTTCGTTGGCTCCAAGGATCCCAGTTCCAAAGATATTTTTTACTCGGTTTGATTTCCAAGAGATTGGTGCTCCGTTTTCCGTCATGGAGAAACTAGTCGGTGAAGATCAGTGGCTAATATGGCCTAAGTTATCGTCGCAGGAGAAGGTAAAAGGCGTATCGTTTCCAGTATTTAGGATTGGCATCGATCTATCTGTCTCAGGAAACCTTTATCAGATCGTTTGCCCAAGTCAGTGTCGACATATTCAAGATATCCATGCCACGCATTGGAGCTCTACAGGCAATTGAGGCGGGAACTCCGATAGTGGGCCCTTTTCTTAAAGATCCGGTTTCCCGTGTCCACAGCTATGGGCCATTCGAAGATCTTGTTCAGTGCGTTTAAATTTATTATATTTTTCAGCCATTGACTTTTGTTCCCAGATATATGAGCGATCAGATTGACTGGTTTTGTTCTCAGAAGCACAACCTCCCTGAATCAACCCTGAAGACCTTGTTTGGGAGGTTGAGACAGGCGGTATTGGACCGCACATCAAATGATCCCTCTTTCCTTCGTCCCGTTTTGATGCATTGTGATATGGAGTCTAGAAACATTCTGGCAAATAGCCAAGGAGTAATAACGGGCGTTCTGGATTGGGAGGTTTGCAAATTCCTACGCATTCCATCCATTGTTTAATTCTGTTCTCCACAGTCTCACTGTGTTCTTCCAGCTGCCATCGCGGTCTCTTATCCTGCCTTCATTCGCTTTGATGGTATGTTCGCTTCGAAGTACAACCTTATAAAGAGGGCGATGCCGACCCCAGACTCTTGGCCATCCGAGGCAGAATCGAGGCACTTTCGGAACATTTATCGTCAGGTTAGTCTTCACTCGTGACTTATTTGTACAGGAGTCTGACTACAATAGGCCGCGACGTCGCTTTCGCCTGAGTACGTTCAAGCATTGGACTACGGAGAACCTATGCGTCACCTGTGGGAGTTTGTGAAGAGTGGAAATGCCGATGCGTGTATCACCTGGTTGGATGTTGAAGGAGGCAGGGCTGATTAGGCGGATGCATACATGTGGATCTTAGATGGGAACTGCCATTACAAGTTCCACGTCCTTCTTTGTGATTTCGTCTGGCTGAACGTGTGTACAATGGTGGAGTCAAGACCATTTTCGGTAATTGACTCGGTGGACTTAGAACGAAGCAATTATTGTCTTTCACATTCCTCTTTTCGGTTTGCTAACACAAGGCGCAAATCACAGTATTTTTGGTGCTGAATATGCGAACAATACGCCAATCCTAAATAAGATATTCACGCAGTCAATATATTGAACATCATCAAAAGAATTTTTGAGTATTCACCATTTCTAGCGTACTATTTCAATATTTTTAGTGTATTTTCAACGGATTGAGCCACTGAATACCCGGATCTGGATTGGCGTATTGTTAAGGTTTTCAGAGGCACTAATACTCTATCATGCGTCTTGTGTAATAGGTTCTTCCGTTCCTCGATTCGAAATCAGACGGCGTCTAACTTTGAGTCCCGTAACTCATGGCCCCGCTGAGCCGCCTGCACCAATCTGGTTGGCTCTTTCTGGATGCTGTTAGTATCGAATAAGAGCTTGCAAGAAGCTGCTTTGTGGAGGGATGCTCTGCTGCGTATTCAATCTTGTTGCTTTTCAGGCATCGTCTTCCTTGGACCTACTACAGCGGACATCGAATCAAAACGCAGATCGAGACAACGGACGTACTTTCTCATCAGCTGTATTGTGCATCATGTGGGTCCCAGGCGCTAAAGACGATTCTACGATAAGGGACTCCTTTATAAAGGACCTATGTGGGATCATTCTTTCGGTCTTGCTCTTCCCTTTGAACCCCCAACTTCAAACCTCTACCACTCGAATATCATCTCCGCATTCTTGCCATGGTATGCGATGTCCTTCAGTCGACCTAGAGCACATATAAGCCATCAATCGTTCCAGTGCTGCTGTGATTCAACAAAGGGCGACATCAACGTTGCTCAAACAGTCCTCAGCGTGCCCCCCATTCCGATGGGATGTACCTGTGGCTGTGGCTGCGGTCAAGAGAGGTCCCCTTTTTCCTTCTGCTTGCCTTCTGCAACTAATACTACCGCCCTAGTACCAAGGTCCTTTCTAAGGATATCGTTCAAGACTCAGAGGAAATCAACGAGAAAAAGTTCCATGGGCTTATTTCGGTAAGAGAGGCCTTCGACTTTTCCTCCCCTGGTCCGGGCGGCTAACTCTTGGTTGATTTAGGACGGTCCGCTTCCCATCATCACCCACGCAGAATGCAACTGCGTCCTGCCGTGCATCTGCGCTACGGTCATCAATCGCACCTGCCTTCCTGGAAACACCTGCTGAAGTTGTCCCCCGAAACTGTACTACCTGAACTGTACTATAAGTGCCTCGAAGATTTGTGAAATTGAAAGAAATTTGTAGCAGGAGTGTCTCATCAGTTCAAGTTAGTAGTCACTTCGTCGAAGGGTAAAGTTCCATGGATATTAGGCGCCCTCAAACGAACGAGGACCCAGACCCTAGAAGGTGGCGCCGCCGTTTCACGATATCCGCACTGAGATACAACGGCAACGGCCGTCGGTACTGGGACAACATCTATGGTGGAAAACTGCAACGGGTAAAAAGACAGATCCACCACTACGGATCAGGCTCAGCTCCTAAAACCAGCCCCCGATGGCGCGTTCACACTCTGAGGGAGAAAGATAAATACTTTATATGAGAATTATTGATGACAAGATTAGATTTATGTCATGTATGTTATGTAAGATATTTTCATCAGCCAATCATATTCTGAAATCTTGCGTATCTTCCTCGGCACGGGTTCGGCATCTGCTCACACGAATGTTAGAATCAACGCCTCGTTCCAACCCCGGGGTGATTGAGTATGAAGACGGAGCCTACGAGGACTCTAACTGGAAAATGGATGGATTATAATTGTACCCGCATCCAATTAAGAGTCTGCTGTTGGGGAACGGGGCTTAGAGAGAGCACTCTATGGACGTAGGTCTGTGAAGACAGTCAGTCCTTCACTACTGATGTGGTCTGTGTAAACTAAAGATTTTTAGAGTGTGGTATCTAATAGCCATCGTGTTCTACAGCACTGGCAGCAACGGCTACGCAAAAGTTATCAGAATCAAAGGATCATTGAATTTTAAAGAGTAGAACAAGGGAGAAAGTAAAAAGGATGTCCCAGCAAAAAAAATCAGCATGCCGTTTCCTGCGATACGTCAAAACGACACTTCCTACACTGGGAATTGATCTCGAGAGATCAGGACCGCCTCCGTAAAGAGGCTAAGTCACTGGCACTGACTCGACCGTGGGACGACTTCTAGCATCGACCAGCGTGGCATTCTCTCTGAGGGAAAGGGAGAAGGAAGAAAACCGCTTTTATATGCCGAATAGGATTCTCACGGGCATGTGATGTGACCGCGCACGAATTTTCTGTATTTGGAAGTACCGTTCCCTCCCAAGACTCTGGTGTACTCGTCGTCGTCGTCGGTGGAATGTTGAGGACGTGTTTGAACAGATGTGGGTGCTTGTTGGTCCAATGTACCAATATCTAATTATCCTTGTAGGCTCACAGACGTTTGCGTCCACAAGCGCCTTCTCCCTCTCATCCTTCCACACCTCTGCCCTCCGCAACGCTCGGAACTCCAATATCAAGCTCAGCAAAAAAGCAAAACAGGCAATAAAACACCAACGCTGGGAACGCGAACAAGCCACTAAACCCAATCCCGTCCTCGGAAACCCGCCCCGGTGAAGAATCCAAATGGCTCCGATGCGACCTTGCAAAAGTCCTGGTGGACGAGTCTGCCCTTCTTCAAGCACCTCCGCATGAAGTAGAACAGCCTATAGGCAGTGTACGCGTCCCTTCAGAATTTGCCTTTGGTGTGACGGAGGAGGAGAAGGGGCTGCTTCTGGGCCAGCTACCCCAGATGTCCGTCACGGCGAATTCGTTTGATACAGTGACGAAGACACAACAAATGGGGGCGATGGCTAGTACCACAGAAGCAAACGAGATGACGGAAAATGACTGGGAGGGCACGAAGAGGGAGTTGAAGAAGGTCAACGCGTTCACCAAGCTCATTGATCTGAAGAATGCGGATGCGAAAGGTATAGCGTTCGAGAATCGGAGGAGAATCATCGTCGAGTTTTCTACGCCTGAGAATCCTTTCGATACCGGAAGGACGGAAGTTCAGGGTACGTGGTTTCTCTCCTTCACGTTGTGTTTTGCCTGACGCTGCGGGTTTGTTGTAGCTGCGCTGCTGACGTATAAAATTCGGAAACTATGGGACCACCTCATCGCACATAAACGCGACCTTGGTAACAGAAGGGGGCTTCGCAAGCTCGTTCATCAACGCGCAAAGCTCTTGCGTTACCTACGACGCACCGATCGTCTGCGTTATGACATGGTCCTCGAGCGGTTGGCCTTAGAGCCAGAGGCTGTCGAGGGAGAGCTTATTGTTTGAGAGTCGAAGTATCTATCTATCTACTAATGCATTTCTGCTCCCTTTCTACCTGGCAATGCTCCTAGTCAGGAAATCACGACTCCAGAGGTAGAGGATGCCAAATGAGGTGGGTTTTTTTTAGCTCCTCTTCAGAATCGAATCCCGAGGGAGGTGGAACGACACGCCCCTGGTTCTTCAAGCAACGTAAAAAGAGCGTCCATCGTCTAATGGGGACCTATTGTCACCTACACGATTCTAATACTACTGTTTGAGGACGCAGGACAGCTTTCGCCATCTCAGCCACTGTCCCTACTGCTACCTTCGGCCTTACTTCAACGCTGCCTAGACACAATGATTGATGTCGACGAAATTTCTTATACCACTGCCTCTAGAACGGGCGTCTATGTTGGCGTCTAACTAATGGTTGGACCCCTCGAGCGCCGACCTCAACAGCTCTCTTCGTTGCAGTGTAACGCTGCCACACTTACCTCTGTACTACCCCTCTCCCTCTCACCCTACTGAACTCGCCTCCCGTCAAATTTACATTCGTGCCCTTCGATGCCAACTCCTTCGTCTGAGAACTCCCGCGAAGAGGGTGCTGTCGCCATGCCCGCAGCCGCTGGTGCTGTAGAGCAAGCAAAGCTTGCACCATACACAGAGAACGCTATTGTAATGGTTACACATCTTCTAGAACTCATACAGGTAGGCTTGGAAACCTCTTTGGAGTTTTTTGTATTGGTTCTGAAGAATTTTGCAGAGCCGTCAGAAATACGACAGTCTTTCGTTGCTGGTCCCTCGTGTAAAGATAGTACGGAAACTGCTACTCAAAAAGCATCTAGTTCTGGAAACAAACCCGGGACTCCAGGAGATGTGCAACGTCTTTTTACGGTATGCCAACTGCTCTTCTTTTTTTGTAGAATACGGGATGTGTTAATGAAAAGCTTCCAGTGACACGGAGAAGCTTTACGACGCCGTGAAGCGCTCGCAAAAGAACGGGAAGCGCGGGCGCGCTGTCCGATGCTTTCTGAAGACGAGTGTTCACAAGGAAATGTCGTCCTTTGAGATATCATTGGAAGATCTACGTGCTACTCTTTGTTTCGCCACTCTCCGTGTCACTGCTCTCCGTTCCATTGCTGTACCTGTTTCTGCTCCGCGCGTACCTTCGCCAGACGAGAAAGGCGCTCGTCAGGATGTCCTTTACGCTGATGTTCTGGGCAATGCCATTCTCGTGTCCAAAACAGCTAAGGCTGTAGGGGAAGCTTTACCTATCCCAGGTATAAAGAGTGCATTTGAAGCGGTCACCGGACTTCTGGAAGTCATAGAAGTATGCTAAAAGTCGCGTCAATTTCTGCGTAGCACACTGACAAATTTCACAGAAAACCCGTCAGAACAGCAAGGACCTTGCGGGACTGGCTCTTCGAATCGAGAGGCTTCAGAATATGCTTTCCGAAGAACTAGAAAATCGGTCTCTTAGCAACAACTCGAGGCTGCAGGTCGTTTGCAGCCGCTTTGTGTCGTATGACGACTGTGTACTATGATGCCGCGCCTCCCGCTGACCCCCATTGTGTAGTGACACCGAGAAGCTTTCGGACGCTATCAGGCGCTCGCACAGCAAGAATACTAGGAGGCGCAAACTCCTTCGCTTCCTCAAGACCAGTAGCATTCGAGATGAGATCTCATCCTTTGAGGTCTCATTAGAGGACTTACGTTCAATCCTTCCGGTATGTGTCTGTATTACCTGTCCTATTCTTGTTTATCCTTGCATTCAAGATCCTTGGAGTGAGATTAGATCTCACTGAAGCTCAGGAAGCGCTTCAGCTCAGGCTTTCGTCACTACATGATGCGATGGCTTCGGATCAATGCATCTTGATTGATTATCACATTTTTTTTTGATAATAGAGGTCAGCTTGTGACCTTTTGTGACTCCTTTCCAGGCACATAGCTTCCACGTGAGCTCATCTGTCACGCTGGGAATATTTTCTCTGGCCGTCCGCATCCGTCCGTCCGTAGTTTATACATGTTTATTTGCATCTCAACAATTTTATTTGTTGACTTTTATTCTTGATATCTGCTGCCCGATATGCGAGATCCTTGTGTAGGCTCTTGCTTGCATATTCTCTTTCTTTTCGTACACATTCCTGACCCTGCACATAAGCCTTTTCCATGTACAGAATGTTCCCCAGAAAATTTCTCTTTCCTCATATGGTTTATGCTGAATGAGTGCCTGACTCTGCGCTTAACCCTTTTTTTGCATCTTATGGCCTCCAAAATATGTGTTTCAGGCTCTCTTCCAAGAACTGGTCTTGCTAGTGCGCCAGCCAACACATATCACCAGATAATTTGCCCAAATTTAGGTGAACCTGATATGCATATGAACCAGTGTGTCAAAAGTGTCTTCTAGAGGAAATAGATGGACTTAGAGAAAAAAAGAGGCATGTCTGCTGGTATATAAAATCCACCTTTTATTTGTCACTGACTCAAGTACCAGCACCATTTGCTCTCCTGCTTGCCTGA
>RZIO01000002.1:576122-587013 GCA_004338095.1 Gloeostereum incarnatum
GGGAGCTGAAGATGCATGTTTGAGACCAGCATATCCAGCAAGGGACATGTGCTAGGCTGAAGAGAAAGTTTGGAGAAGATATGACACTGTCTTCAGCTGCACAATTGTCTCCAGTTCAAGGTATTTACTGAACACTGACCTTCATATTGATTTTTTACTTATATTGAGCTAGCATCGGCCCAAGACGATTCAGATTTGGAGTCTGACTCTTACAAGAGTCCCGATCATGAGTCGACTAGCAGCAATTCTCAAGCTGCACATCCCCTATCAAACTTTCAGTGACTAATTCAAGAACAGATTGCACAGCTCAACCTCGATGATGTCGACAATGCCAAAATCCACATGCAGACTGTAAGCTCCCTCCCTCTTTCGCAGATATTTGATTTTGGGGCACCTCTATGGGTGGAGCGGTATGAGGCAATGTCCAAAGGTTCATATAATGAAGAACTTAGTTTGTATGACATTCTAGCTATGGATGGTGACAGTGATGTAGATGACGAGCTCAATGATACTACACAAGATATATTATTACAGGGATAGTAATGTAGATACAATACAGCACGGCAGCGCTAGGATTGATTACATACACGGGGCTTATTCACGGCCCGAATGAAGTCATGGTCATGGTCATTCCATGACCATTCATTGACCAATCGTAACCGTCACCGACCTTTACAACCATTCAGTGACCAGCACAACACTGTGTCGGATACATGGTCCAGATAGTCGTGGGTGAACTGTAACTTTTGGCTTTTGGCTGACGTTTCACTACAATGGCACTACTGATACAGGTCAAGCATATGGTCCATTATCCGGTCAGAGTCACTGTGGCGACGCCGTATTCATACTCAATCACCCAAGCCCCCGTATCCGGTCGAAGATTTCCCATAGGCTCCAACACCCCCATCCCACCCACCTCCGCAGTCTGCTTCACAAACAGCCTCGCATTCAGCGCACTCGCCGCCCTTACTCCTAGGGGAGCAGACAGAATCGTTGCGACCACTCTCCCCTCCCCAGCAACATACCTCACCTTCTCAAAAACCCCTGCGGCCAGCTCCAACAGCGCACCCAACGGCGCGATGAACACCCTCCTCTTCACCGAATCCCGTATAACCACTTCCACCTCGTCCTCGGAAAGGACATTCACATTCCCTCCAAACGCCTGCCACCCAAAATCTGGATGCTTAATGATAAACGTCCCCATACCCATCGCATGGCCAGAGAAGCCAGGTCCGTAGTCTCCCGAATACGCATCCCAATGCAAGGTATCTGCCCATGCGTGGAAGGACGCCGAGGCGAACCCCTGCTGGTCGATGTTGGATAGGGGGCCGCTCAGGCCGGCAAAGCCCACTCGGAGGAGGTAGTAGTCCGTTGGGGAGGATTGGTATTCTGAGATTAGCGGGAGCGCGTTGAGGCCGGATCCGTAGTGGTGGATCTGTCTTTCGATCCGTTGCAGTTTTCCACCGTAGATGTTGTCCCAGTACCGACGGGCGTTGCCATTGTATCCCCAGTGCGGGATGAGAGGTTGGTATGCGAGGATGGAATTTAGAGCGTTCGCAGAGGTTGTAGTGTCATTGAAATACTTGCTCCAGGCATAAACACCCTCCTGTCCCGTCGAATCCCAAGCCATCTCCGAACCGAATCTAAAATCCTTTTCTTAATGACACTCGCTTCCCCAAAAATAACAGGCACACTCACGGATATCGCGTCCTAGACCACCTCTCCCACCTCCTCCTCATCGAACTCTCCACCCTCCCCACCTCCGTTTCAAACCCCTCCCTCTTCAAATCCTCCAATAAATACAAAAACACCGTCTCCCCCATGAGGCCCACATCCACGTACGAGACTCCTCCATTCGTCATCGCATCAACGGTCATCGCTGCCTGCCTCAGATACCACTCCCACCCTTGCATTCCGTTGGAGAGGCTGGGGTAGTTACGCACGACGCGGTACATTGCCCAGTAGGCTGCAATGACGTGAACATAGTCGTACGCTCGGTCCGTCGAGTAGGAGGCAGCTCTGTTCCAGGACCACCAGTTTCCCCAATTAATGTTGGTCGGGTAGGAGTAGTCGGGGACTAGAGAGGGTTCGTAGAAGTATGTCGATTTTTTGACTTTTCCTGTGTTCAATTCAGAGGACGGCAGGGGTGAGGTGAGGTGAGGTGAAGAGGGCGTTACCGTTGAGATTTTGAATCGACCCCCATAGAGTGGTATTAATGAAAGCTTGCAACTTCCCCACCTCCTCCACGCTGCCGGGTAAGACGAACTCCTTCATCAAAGCAGCCAACCAAGACCCTGCCCCTGCTTCATCGCTTAACCCAGGTATCCAAGCTCTCGCATCGTCCATCACCATTTCCCCCGCTTCTCGGTCGTAGCTGATAACAGAAGGAGACCTATTGAAGGGATCTCTACCGTCCGGGTCCTCGAACCACTGCTCCGTGGTGAAAAACGACCCGAGGTCGGATATGACTTGCGAAGAGGGTTTGGTGAGAAAGTAGTGAACCGTTTGAAGTGACCCGTCTTCGTACTGGATCGTCAGACGCGTGCGGCCCCACGCCGAGGACGAGGGGGTGAGTGTATACCCAACCCAACCCGATTCCATCCTTGCATCGGTGTTAGGCTCCCAAGAAAGTGCGCCCCCAGGAGAGACGTCAATAGACGACACGGAGTTCGAACTGTAGTAGAGGAAAAGCTTCCCTATTTGATCGGCTGAGAGGATGTATCCTGGGATACCTACGGCGACTAGTAGTAACCAAGCAATGGTGTCAGCATTCCCTCCCCTGCCCTGCGCACAACGCGAACGCACCTGGTCGATCAGCATCCCTCAACGTATCCTCTACGCCCCTCACGGACGGCGCCAAACGGAACTCGAACCCATATGTCTTCCCTTCCCCCGGTCCTAGAACCACACTCGTCGGCACGTTCCACGGGGAGACCTGGCTCCATTCATTCTCCGCCCAAGCCAATGTGTGGAACTGCCATTCGTGTATTCCTTCGAAGGTCTGGGATTGATAGAATGGTGCTCTCGTGGTGCTCTCTCGGAGGAATCGCCAGCCTTCGAAGGGGGAGGGGGAAGAGGAAGAGGGGAGGACGAGGAGTGGGGGGAGTGTGCCAAGGAGAGGCGTTACTTGGACATATCCGGCGTCTTGACCGATGTAGGGGTCGGAGAGACTGCACCGTTCGTTCGTCTCTGCTGCCGGGCGATTGGTGAAGATCTAAGAAAGAAAGGCGGGGATCAGGTCTTTAAGTCTGGGAAAAGAGAGGCGCTTACGTTGTTGAATTCTAAAGGCGCTCCAAGACTTCCAATCTCACTGAATGAAAAGGGCGAGTTGGGGTGTATTCCTGCATCGTGTGAATTGATCATTGAGTCAACACTTACACAGGCACGTCCATCTTATTCTTCACATCGAACAACAGCTCCAGATGCCCACCATCATCATTCAGTATCCAGCGACGCGTGATATTGAGTGGAGAATCCGACGGGAGAGTAGGTCCCAAATCCGCCGCCGCCAACGTCCCATCCACGATCGACAACGGCGTCACAGGTCGACGAGAAGCAGCCGAATCCCCTTCAATCCAAGTCGAATTCCCAATGCCCACTTTGCGGGCTCGGAAGGTTATGTCGCCTAGATGATACTGCCCATTGCTCGCCCGAGAGGTCATCACATCCGAGGGGATAAAGTCGAAGTCCGAGTTGGTAGGTTTGAGAGAGTAGAGGGTTTGAGAGTCTTTGACGAGTTGGATGGAGAATGTAGGAGATTGGAAGGAGGAGAGCCCATTTCGAAGGCCGAGGGTATCAGTCTGGCCTAGCACTAGGACAACGAAATGAAGGACAAGAAGAGAGAACGCGATTCCGATGCTCATCTTGACCTTACTATGTTGAATGTGCACAAGTGCGGGCGGCTCACCATGGGAAGTACAAATACTTGGATAAGAGACGGAATGCCGAGAATTCTCCCGCTCATGATACATGTGAGTAGGGAAACTTCCTGGCTTCTGAAGGAACCGGTACGGGCCGCGGCAACGCTCCCGCAAAGATCAACATTCACGAGCAGGTGCTCTTAGATTCAAATTCTCGAGACTCTGCATTGTATTGAGCAAGGGAAAATGGACGTGGATGGAATCATCAAGTATAGCCGGCCTGAAGTTCATACACAAGTACCGGTGTAATAATACTGGTTAAAGAAGGATACATGAGCGCTCAGAGTGGAGACACAGCATGACAACTCACGGAGCAGAGAGTCTGATGTTTACATGCTGGCAGAGCGCACCATAACAGGAAAACATCTGAGGCCCTTTTCTTCTCCGTACCCAGTCGTCACTCTCAGCTAGCCGCAAAATAATCCCTCTGCCAGGTGAATCAATCCTCATAAACACGCCCCCATTCTATCTCATCCAGGGGGAAGGTCCTCTTCGAGCTTGTCTTCATCGGAAAGGTAATTGACTGTGCTGTCGCCTTCATACAGAAAGTCTCCATCTAGTAGATAACCACGTTGTATCGCAATCGTCCGGCCCGCGCCAGAGCTCCATTCCAGTTACATCGAAATGATCATAAGTGCTTCGCACAAAGCGCATGGGGTAAGGTTGGGGAGGGATATACGAGAGTTGGTTCCACCCACAGCGCCTTTTGTGTTTGTCCTCTGGACGATGTCCGTGGGGAAGGCCAGGCCAGGCCGATCCAAGATCTGCACGCGCAGGATCCACATTTTAAAATCCTCTGGGATAGATGGATAGTGCTCGAGTAAAGACGAGATGTAGGATTCCCTAGCGAAAGGCTGCAGATTTTCGAGCACCCATGCGCGAGAGGGCAGAAATATGGGCGAAGATATGAATTCCATGTAGAGGTCGTCGTCGTAGAGCAGGGATGTCGGCTGCGAGGACCAGGTTTCTCCATCTTCGACACACACCCCCGGCGCTAACCAGAGAAGAAAGAGGAAGATCACGGAAGAATTGAGGTAGAATTTCGTCGGGGAAGAAATCCATGAACAACAGGGGCTCGATTACATCATCACGTCAAGAAGAGTTAAACTAGGGAGGGCCGAAAGACAAACAGAAATGGTGGCGTAGACGGAACGAATATTGTAAACATTGTAAACAAAAGTACTTATGACAGAACAGGCTTTTCCTCCTTCCGGCACTCTCAGTCTGAAGCCTAAGAGCAAGGTGTTCAATCGACCCATTCAGTGTTATGACCATGATCGATAACAGCCTTGGGCTTGTATGCCACACCATCTTTAGTTTCAGCATCCATCCTCATCTTCACGCTCCTGTGGATCTTGACGGTCCCATGGCGTGGCTCCCTACCGCCTCCCCAGTTTGCCCGAGTGACCTTCACCCAGCTATTGTCGTCCCTCTGGTACCGCTGTTTCATCGGTATGACTTCCAAGATCCACCAAATTGGGTTAAGCGAAAGCTGGTCATAGATGGGGGAAAGTGCATCACGGCGCTCGACCTCCTCTTCTGTCATGAAAGGTGGAATGCCGTCCGGAAGGACTTCGGGAGTTTTCGAGACGTTTTCGATATAGAATCCGTCGACGGGTAAAGGAGGAGGGCGTTTCAACACCTCAGGCCAGATGCTATGTGGGTTCAAGCCTATCTCCCGTAGGAGGTCTGCGTTGAACATGATACCTGAGTTGGTCTTGAAGCATTCGCGGATCATCCAACGGAGCGGGATACGGGCGAGGCTAAATGTCACATCGTCGGCGTGCGAACCTCCCCCAACATCTGGGAACGGGATAAGAATATCATCTTGGATGTCCCCTGAACAATAACTTACCGCAATGGCAGCCAGAGAACCACACCTTGCGCATGGTTTCAAGTAAATATCATTTCCTGCACCATAAGGCTTCGAAGTACACACCTCTTTAATATTAGTCTTCGACGTTGGATCCTTGCTGTATTTGCGTTCTAGTGCTCGCTGAGAGTGGTTCTTGCGTTCCTCATTGTGATCATGATGGAACCGATCGGCATGATGGCAATGGATGCCTAGCACTTCCTCGGATTTTGTGGGGCGATTCCAATGGTTCGCTTTGAACTTCGTGCGGCGCTCATCTAATGAGACGGCGTGACGAAAAGTCCGAACGATGGTATTCGAAGTCGAGAACGGTAAGCGTTTAGGTATCAAACCGACCGAACTGACCGTGTCCCTGGCGCAGATGTTTTAAAAATAACGTCGATAATGACGGAGTTTGACGTACCAGACTCCGATAAACTCGATGTCGACATCTATGGAGAAAGCTTTCTTAAAAGCGTTAGACTGTTTCCATCCCGTCTCATCGGTTCTAGTGTACATCTGTTATGGTCAAAAATAAGTGGGATGTCTCCCAGATATCGAAATAGCATAGCCCCACAGACCTTATAGGCGAAGGGCACGTTCTGGTGGTTACATGGAGGCAAGACTCCGACCTTCCGAAAGATAGTCAGATATGGGTACGCCAGTCCGAGTCGAGTATGCACACCTTGTGGATCATACCCGCCAAGCTATATATTTGGTACGTAAGCGTTCAATGTTCAATAGTCTTTGAGAAGGATAAGAATTACCCTCGAGCCGTATACGCGCCGCGCGAGAAGCCAAGGAGGCATATACGATCTCCTATCTTGTCTGGCCGGCGGGGAAGGTGGTCAGATGATAAATTAAATTGAAGTAGACGGAGAACTCTACAGTTCTGCATGAGAAATTCGTATCCATCTAAGGAATATATAAGAATGCACCACACTAGAAAGAAGCGATGCACTCACCCATGACATGGGCGTCAAGATTCCATGCGATAGCTTCGTCAAGACGCTGGCCCAGGAATAAGCCAAAGTCATAGAAGGACCTGAAATGCATGTACCTTAGAGAAATTAGACCAGAGAGGAGTGGCAATTTGAGGGGTAACGTAAGTTCCGATTCCAGCCTATGCGGAAGAATCAGAGGTGTACATAGGAATTCTACAGTGCATGGATGGATAGCTCACTTGGTAGTACACCATTTGCTGGGTACTATCGTCTTTCTTCAGCATGGTGAAGAATTGGACGACGTTGGAATTCTTTAGGAGAAATGATCAGTCCGGACATGCGGCGTGCACCTTATATCAAATACGCACGTCAGCATCAAACCTGCAAAAAGAGAGCATATCGGTGAGCGCAACGTATAGCAGACAAGAAAGAGATAGAACGTACTGGTCTCCTGTCCCGTCGAAACACAGCACGAGTGTTCGATATGGATGCTCCGGAGGTATCACTAGCGGAGTCTTGTCGAACTTGGAACTTTGAGGAGATTGTTGAGGAAACTCAATGTCGATCAAGGTGGTCTCGCGTTCGTGTGCTCCATAATCCAGAGGGTTTGAAGCCATATCAGGTTCGAGGGAGGAGATAGGAAGGAATGAGACCCAAAAAAGGATCCCATTAAATAGATATACCGAGCGAGATTCCTGTCAGACTCTGGCGTCGGCGTATCATAATCGCTACCGTAGCGAATATAGTCAAGGTCACCTTGACTATTTAGGTTGACCGTGGTCCGTTCAACGTTTCAACGGCAGAATTGGACATCCGTGATTCGGTGATGGACTAGCTCGAAGTTAATTCATCGAAGCTCTCGAGGCCAGACAGACGGTATCAAATTTTGGTGCCATTTATCGGTGGGAGAGTGACAGCAGAGAAGCAGTGTTTGTCCGATTAAAATTGTGGGCCACAGAATTATTGTTTTCTGTCACAGTAGTATGGTCGCACAAGATATTAGGCTATGTAGTGACCTCCAGGAGGGAGAATCAATAGTGTCAACATAAATCCTGGGCTCCACGAAATTGCTGTTTCAGTTTATGTAGGTATTATGGTCAGTACATTGATGTATGATGATCTCTGTCACGATCGACGTCATTTCTTAACGCCGTCTTCGCGCCTCAACGTATCTTCAGCACCACGACTGAAAATCTACTTGAATTACCATGGACAATCAATTGTTAATGCCTCTGGTGCTCTCCCGCTCTCTCGTTCTCGTCCCTTACGTCGCCGCCAACGGCATGATTTCTGTTAGTGTATTCAGAACAGACGAGTCAGAAACTGCCGTTTCTGGTTCAGGCGCTGATACCATATCGCCTGTGAAGTCCAGGACTAGGTCTCCCCATCCAAGTGATCCTCTGATGACAGAGGATGAAGCGGAGAAGCTGCTTCCTTCAATCACCGCTGCGATCACTTCTGCTGGAACGTATGTATTAATGTGTTGAAGATAATTTTAAAATCTTATCATGTTCCTTGCTAGCAATGATATCCAACAATCGAACGGGCTTTTCACTCCAACTCATTTTATGTTTGGCGCTAGTGCGAAAGAGGCCATCGATTCCCTAACATCTGCTCTAGCCAACCCGAGCCATCCGAAGATGTGCGTCGCCTCGCTGTACCGCTGCGTAGTCATGTTCAACACTTCCCAGCTTTCAGCAGGCGACGTCATACATAATCTCAGTGTCCTTGCCTCCAAACACATCCCATTCTGCGAGTCCATCGCTCGTTTCCTTAGCCACCCCCGCTCCGAGAAGGACCTACTCGACCTGCAACGCGACCTTTCTACCTGTTGCTGCCAACAGAAATTAGTATCCTGCCTCCCAATTCGTTTTATTTCCCAGGGAGCTTCTTTCACCGACGTGCTCCTTGCAATGTTTCATCTCATATTTGGCCTTATCGGAAACTCGGGCACGAGAAAAATTGTCAAAGTCGAGTCTAACGCGAGAAAAGCAGCCATTTCTGGTCTTTCTCAACCGTGGCCCCGCAGTCCCCAAGACGTCTTCCCTTCGGGCATTCAACACTCGATGAAATACCTCATCCAATGGATCATCCTCCTTCCTCAGCCCGTCATGCTGGGAACGCTGTCTTCGATCATAGAGATCTGGAAAGCAGACGCCGCAGAAATTGTCGCATCATCAGATCTTATATCTTCATGTCTTTGAGAGATCATGGAGATCCCACTCAGGAAATGGGAGGCTGAAGGGTTTGCACAAGCAGAGACGATCTTGGAGGATCTGCAGATGATTTCCAATTTCCTCCAGATGACACACTTCTTTGCGAAGCCGCTTGTGGACGGCTTTTTTGAGCGCACGGGAAAGATAGAAGAGCTAGCAGGATACTATGCTCGTTTCTGTCCGATCTTGGATATCATCGTAACCGCTGACGACACGTCGACGTCCAATTTCCGATCAGTAAAATTAGCCAAGAAGGAGTTCAGGAAAGAACTCGTCGATTCATGTCAGAAAATGTTGATCAAGACTTGCGGGAAAATCCATAAGAGGTTTTGTCTTCCCTACGATCCAACACGGTACTCGTTCGAAGTGTCGAAGGAGTCGGTTACGAGGTGTGAATATCGTTCTGATGCGGCGGTGCTCGCAGGGTATCATGCGGTGGAGATGTCTAGTGTATGCTGCGCTATCGGATGCAAGGAGTCTTTTGCATCGGCAGGAAGGAAGTTTTCCAAATGTTCCGGGTGCTCCAGAATCATGTATTGTTCGACGAGCTGTCAGGTGAGGCCCATAGTGTTCTCTTTCGGTCACACCTAAGACTGGCGTATAGAAGCGAGCATGGAAAGACCCGAGATCTCCTCATCAGGCTGTCTGCAAGTCAATTCGCCAGCTCGCAGAAATCACCCACCTTCCTGCGAAACCAAGGCCTGGAGATTTGCCCCGGTTTTCCGCGTCGTTCAAGGCCAAGAAAAGTCAGATTTCGGCGTTGATCGATCCGGTCATGGACCATCTCGATAAACTGAATAATAATTCGTAGAAAGCGACGTTACAAGTTGATGGGGACATACGTTTATTATTGACCTTTTGCAATACAACAAGTTGAACTTACACACCCGAGTCAGTAGTAAGTCTTCATGTAAGTGGATGATGATTCGTGAAGAACAGACTCGACCCAGAAATCAGACTAGCATAGAGGAGTACCAGTAAAGAGTAGGAAAGGTTTGCTTCTTAGCTCATGAACGTACTTGGGCAAGAAGTGGAAGTTCCAACGTGGCAATCTCTGCACCTATCCGGGTCTATGGTGCGTCGGTTCCTTGACAGACTCGGATCACCGGCCCTCTCTGTTTTTTTGTTTTTTTTTTTGGTGGTGCTTAATCGGGGGGTTGCACCCCGGTCAGCTCTCTGTTTCCATCCTCCTCGTCCTCGTCCTCTTCAAAAGAGTATGCGGAGGACCCTTTGGAAAGACCGCGCGGAGTTTACCACCGCCCAACCACCGGTCACACCTTTCGAGCTTCTCCTCGAAATGAAGCCGCCGGCGACAATTCCTGTGCCTGTAAAACAGCTTTCAAATGTGCTTAAAAGCAGCCTACACATATCAAAAGAACTCCCCAACGGTCCACGCTCCGCTACAACATTATTACAGCTATGCCCAGCCCATTTATGCGTCTTCCTCTCTTCGTGTATTCGGCACTCTGCTACATCGTTAGCGTAGCATCTATCTGCATCACTCACTTCTTCCCTCCGTTGGAGCAAAAGACAACCACTCATAGGAGGCCTCCGGAAGAGCAGACTGTATCGACGGAGGCGTAACTGTGACCTCCGTCGAAGTCGAAGAATCCGTTACCGCGACCGAATCATCGTCATCCCCCGCAGATACAACACCCAGAATACCTTGTCGCGGTATGCAAACTTACATATGTGGTCGCGAGGCTATCACTGACGCTATTTCTAGAGTCCAAACGCTCAAGCGAAAAACTCAACCAAAGCAAAATCTCTATAAAGCCTTTTTCTCGCCGTCTGAGCGCCACGCTGAAATCTCGCACGACGGTCAAGTCAAGTTCCAAGCCCTACTTTCTCACTCCCTCAGCCGCAGCGGAGTGGAAGAAGGTGGAGGTCGCCATCACGATGGAGGTTAAGGTCAGCTTCACGGAGGTGAAGACCAAGGGGGGAAACCTCCCTCAGACG
>RZIO01000002.1:587053-618683 GCA_004338095.1 Gloeostereum incarnatum
CTGCTATGACTCACGGGCTTTGACTACAGGGAGGCGTTTTCTGTCTCAATTTCTTGACATTCATGTTCTTCAATCGCATCGGTTTCGTTGCGATTCGCTTTAGAGATTTTTTTCCGCGAGATTCGCATAGGCGCTCTAAACGCTTGCGGCCTTTTTGGGGTATTCGTTACACACAGTACACACAAGTTTCTTGTGAGTGTGCCACTATGTTAGAGCTACATAACAGTCTACGAAGATACAGAGCGAAAGTCCGAACTTGTCATCATTTCCGAGTCCATGAAAAAAAATATGAATCGCTTCCCCGATCATCCCAGAGTAAACCGAGCAAAACTGTCCCATACAAATTCACTAAATGTCTCTGGTTCTGTTACCACAGGTCCCCACCTCTCTCGAAGAGTAGCCGCAGCCTGTTTTGGAAGCTCAGCATCTCGGATTCTGAAGTCCTCGAAGGTGACGTCTGTGCGAGTGACGTAGATGTCTATCGCTGACCAAGGGTCGCGGAGCAGTCTAATCGCTTCACGAGGAAACCCGAAGGTGATGGTGCGTAGGTTGTACCTTGAAAAACAGAAGACATTAGGATTTTTCAACTTGCATAGAACCCAAGACCTACCACCAGGAGTTCGGAGAGTTCAGATTGGCATCGAATTGGGGCAACTTCACCCACTGGGACTCTTTGGCGATCAAGACGAAAGACCCTCCTTCTCCCTGCCAGCTACGACGCAACTGCGCTTGAATGCTCCCATGCGTGTACATCCGATTGTTCTTGGGATTGTACGTGTGCCACAGCCCAGTCGAAGCCGTCACCTTCGCCTCACTCCCGTCTGGCGTGGTACGACTCGGTGTTTCGTCAGCAGTGTTCACGACGATGTTCATCTTGAATGTGTCAAGGCGGTTGAGCTCTCCCTGAAGAATGGTGTCTACGAGGTGCATACGCAGTCGCTGCATCCATCCAGGGGTAGACATCGAAGTGAACACCAGGACGCGGAAGTCGTTCAATCGCACAGACAGCAGCGGCCCGTTCGAGAAGCCGAATTGGAGTGGGAATACCCAGAAGGTGACTCGGATTTCAGCGATAGTAACATGATGCTCCGAGTCCTTGTATTCGAAACGACGCACGGTGAAGGTCAGCCATCGAGGAAACGAACGACGTGGGAGGTTGAATTTGAGTTCTAGCTGGGAAATGGAGATGAAGATCTTGTGGTGCCACGGCCAGTGTAATTTCAGGTTGGATAGGGCTAGACGAGGACGAGAAAGGGAAATGAACAGGGAGCAGATGGCGGTGAAAATCAGAACGAGACAGGAGAAACGATGTGTGCTATAATAATCCCCAAACGAATTCGAATACGCATGCATCAAAAGGGCACTGGACCTGGTGGTGGTTAGGGAAAGGGAGTATGACATCAACGACCGTGTGGAGTGATCGACTACAGCGAGTGGCCTAGCCCCTGACCAATGTCACGAAAAGCAGCGAAAAGCTAGGGAAAACAACAATTGGCAGGATAATTGGGCGCACATTGTGCCACACAACCAGAAGCTTTGGGTTGAGAAGTCGAAGATTCTTGCAATTGTCCAAGTTGACAATGAAATAATTAGCCGGCGGAACCACCGCAAAAAGTCAAGTGACAGATGTGGCTGTGTTGTAGCATCTCTCCGCAACCTCCATCCGATCCTCCTGATCTCTGACATATGTCGTGTAGTGCTGTCGTGTCTCCTGTATTTTTCTGCAGAGTTATCACAATCGTTGTGCACTTTTTTCTCCCCCGAGGCTTCCCCTGACAGAACTTTTCAACCATCTTCTGTTCTTCTGCGTTTCCTACATCCGGAGCCCCATGATCGCGTTTACACATTCCCCGCATTTACACCTTCTTCTCCTCCCCCATACAGGGTTCTATAATCTCGGACCGCTGGACGGACCGCATGATTTTATCAGCTGATGCAGAAACCCACGAACTCTGCATTGATTGCTATGATTTCCGGGGACCTTAGGTCCGTGGTCTGGTCTGTTTTTAAAGAGGGATGAGGGCGCGTTTTACTCCGTTCTATTCCCACTCACGACCTTACGGGACCGTACGTTTCTGGTACTGACATGGCGAGAGCAGTCCCGACGAATCGAAAAGCTATCCTGCTTGCCATCTTCATTGCCTTTGGTATGTATAATAACCTGATCTCGTCCAGATTACGCCGACAAGACTATCTTACTGAGTGTAGGAGGTAAATCTGTTGCTGCTGTAAGATGTCTGATTAGCTTTTTGTAAGTTCTTCATACTGGTGGCGTTTGAATTACCCCTCACGTCTCGCTTTAAAGAACTCTGCATCCCCCACAGGTTTCCTCTTTGGCTATGATATTGGTGTCATCTCAGTTCGTACTTTTATGCTAGCTCTTTCTGTGCCTGTGTTAATATTCTCACCTGTCAGGGATGCTTGATCATGCCTGACTTCATCTTCCGATTCGGTCAACTAGGCGACGACGGGGAGTACTACTTGTCTGCTTCACGGCAATCTATTATCACTTCTTTGCTATCTGCTGGGTGCGTTACTTCTATTGTCCTGTCGAGATCTCCTGACCACAATTTCTCTTGTCTAGAACCTTCTTGTAAGGCTAGTTCACTCCATGTGAAGGACAACGGTCTGATACCTCCACAGTGGTGCGATCTTGCAGGCCTTCACCTCCGACAGATTCGGCCGTCGTGGATCTATCCTTATCTGGTCTGGTATCTTCACTGTCGGAACTGCCATCCAGACAGGGACGGAGTTCTCTATCGCTCAGATCACAGTTGGTCGCTTTATTGCAGGTCTTGGTGTAGGGGCCCTTTCAGGTAAGCCTTATGCGACTGTCTTTTTGGTTAGGAATATCAACTGAGCATCTCCCCTAGCCATCGTTCCGTGAGCCCCATGCATCCGACGACTAATGACACGAGAAACTAATTAGTTAACCAGGCTGTACAATGGTGAGACTGCCCCCAAGGCTTTGCGTGGTACCCTTCTTGTGCTCTACCAGCTCCAGATCATTGTCGGGTTCGTTTTTGTCCTCATTCACGTCCACTAAACCATTTTGCTCACACGTCGCATCTATCTAGTATCTTTGTCAGTTACCTCATGGATCTTGCCACCCATGAGATCAACGGTTCTGCCTCATGGCGTATCCCTGTCGGACTGCAGTTGCTCTGGGGTCTAATACTTCTCTCCGGGATCTTCTTCCTTCCCGAATCTCCGTACGTGGTCACTTCTGAACCCGTATGCAGTCACTCACTGTTGCCGTCGCCAGACGTCACCTTCTTGGTACCGGAAGAGAAGCCGAGGCCCGCAAAGTCCTCGCAGAGCTCAACTCTGTTCCTGTGGATGACGAACTGATTGTGGAGTTGGCCGGAGAGTTGCAGTATGCGATCGACGCTGAAAATGAGGGGGGAAAGGCGACTTGGTTGGAGTGTTTCTCGACAAGGAACTTCTTATGGAAGCGGACGCTCAACGGAATGATGTTGCAATTCATCCAACAGTTGAATGGTCAAAACTTTTACTGTGAGTCCCCTCTTTTTTCTCTCTGCGCGGATAATGCTGATAATGTCTTGTAGACTACTACGCACCAACATTCTTCCAGAGCTCGGGAACCTTGTGCGTCCGCCTTCTTACTCCGAGTGTGACCAACTTTCTGATCGTTTCTTGCTGCCAGACTCTCGCCATATATCGTGCAAGTCATTCTTGGCGGTGTCTCCGTGGTAGGAACTGTCCCAGCCCTCTACTTGATCGAGGCTTGGGGACGTCGTCGTGTACGTATTTGCAAGGCCTTGCTCAGGATCTCTGGGCTAATTATAAATTGTTTGCAGTCCCTTCTTGTCGGATCTGTGGCCGAAGCTATATGTTCTATCATTGTACGTTGCACATTGTGCCTTCTCAACTGAAGCGTTGAACCTATTGTTCACTTAGGCCGGTTTGGTAGGACACTTTACGCTCGCAGCAAATGGTACGCCTCTCGATCAGCTCACACCTCGTAATCGCAGTGGAGGTATATACTTTATCTTACTTGTGCGTTCTCTTGTTGACCGTCATGTCAGGAAATACGATCATCGCGTTCGCCGTCCTGCACGTCTTCTCCTTCTCGGTCTTCTGGGGTCCTGTTCCGTATGTTGTCGTCCAGTCGTAGAGAGAGAGATTAATGATCGCTAACATACATCCAGATGGGTCTATCTTGGCGAATCCTTCCCCCTCCGCGTCCGACCCAAAGCAATCGCTCTAGGAAGTGCCACTAACTGGTTCTGGAACTTCATGCTTTCCTTCTTTGCCCCACGTATCGCCGAGGAGTGAGTTTATGCCTGTTTATGCACATACCGCTTTTCTCCGTTTCCTCAAACACTGATCCTTCCACCCCACAGCATCGGTCCTCTCATCCTCATGATCTTCTTTGGCATGCTGGTGTTTGGGTACTTCTACGTCACGCTGTTCATCCCCGAGACCAAAGGTCTCAGTCTGGAGGAGGTCGACGAGATGTACAAGTCCGGCGTTAAGCCATGGAATTCGGCTTCATGGAAACCACATCTTTCGGAGGAGGCTCATGAAAAAGTTCACGAGAGAGTTGCTCGTGAATTGCATCAAGATGATATTCCGGAGACCGAGAAAGTATGAATACGTACTAGGTAGACTCGGATGAATGAAAGAGTACCGTGTTTAAGCGTACTTATGATCTTGTTATCCACATACACGTTAGTGTTTTATGTAGCGCTGTAGTTTATTATTAGTTTCTCGAGCATTTTTTTGGGATTCACTGCCCGACGCGTGTGTCAAGCGTGACATAGATGTGACTGGACGCGTTTCTTTCCAACCGCCATGAATGACAATCGGAGACAGATACCACCAAATCCCCCCAGATGGGAGCCGAAACCTGATCCCTCGACTATCGAAATACCTGGACTAGACACGAACGCTCCTGTGAATGACCAGATTGAGCAGATAGAGCAACTGATAACGTTAAAGCTGCAGGTCCGTTTGTTCAAGCACTATCTGAATATTGGTTGAACTTCTTGATCTAGGATATCGACGAGAACTTTTCTAAAATCCATACTGTTCTTGCGAATAAACTGTTGCCTGCTGTGAAACGTTATGCTGTCGGTACTGAACCTGTAAGAGAGGCTGCAAAGGTGCGTCCGAAAAGGATTGTCTCTTTAAAATCAGGTCTTTAATTGTTGTATTGCTTAGTTCTGGACGTCATTCTACGAGCAAGCCGCTCAGATACGAATTCCTGCGTACGATGATTACTCGACTGTGAATGAGCAGCCTTCAGAACGTTCTGACAACGAGGAATCCGCCAGCCAAGAGGCCGATCGCCCACAGACTCCTCCCCACTCCTCTCGTCGCCATGAGGCAGAGAATAGCGTAGCATCTACAGAGAACTCATTCGCTCCTGCAAACGCTGCCTATGCTTCTACTCCTGCCAGAGACCACACGGCACGCCCACAAGACAGCTTCATGACCGATTCCAGCGACGGCGGTGGGCCGTCTTGGAGCGCGTCTGTCGAATCACCGTTGGTCAGACTGGACAGGGAGATCCAGAGTCTGTCCAAGGACGATCCGGAGGAAGAGGATGAGTTTGCAAGAACTGTCCGGCCGAAACTGATTCCCCAAACACCGCCACCACCACCACCATCGAGCTCGCGTTCGCCGAATAAGGGCAAAGGACGCGAGCAACCGCTGCTCCGTAGTATTCTGCGCCAGAATCTAACTTACAGCAGTCGGGAAGACGATCCAACTTCTCCCGTCCACACGACCTCTCTCCGGCCGCGAGGAAAGGTGAAAACGCCGGTCGCGAAGAACTTGAATCCTTACCTCCCGGCGGCTATGGATCCAGCTAAATGGAGTGGTGTCGTCGATCTACGGGAGCCTTCTGTCTCTCATACACCTTATCGACAACGACACCCCACACCGCGTCGTGTGGAGTACGATGACCACGACGGTGGCGAGGATGATGATTCATGGGATTCCGCAGGCCTTCCTCCGGGGATGTCTCCTCCCGTTCTCATGTCTCCAGCTCGTCCGAGGAAGTCTGTTGTCGATCCGGGATTTTTGCGCATCGGACAGACGCCTTCGAAAGAGGTTGCCGCTCGGATTACGAGGGATATGGTCAGCGGCTTCCACACCACAACCAACAGACGAGAAGGTGTGTTGGGGTCGGTTCACCGTGGTGGTGGAGGAGGAGGGTTGAGCGGGGTTGTGGAAAGTAGCAGTATGAGCACCGTCCCTACTCCACCTTCGCTTCGCTACATGCGCCGAGGAGGGGAAGGAGGGATGGAGAGTGAGGTTTCAACTGGGATAGATTCTACTTTGGAGAGTGCCATGAAGAGGATGGAGCTCCAAGCCAACCTCCGCCCTGCTCCTCCTGCTCCTCCACCACCACTATCACCACCGCGACTTCCACTACCGCGACCATCATCACCGCGACTCTCCCTATCCCCAGAACGCTACGACGACGGAGGCCCTGAGCGTTTCGCTGACTATCAATTCGCCACCCCTCAGCACAACGCGAACCCGTACGACGAGGAAGACGATTCTGATTCCTTTGAAAATGAGGTAAACGACACCGCCCACCCCTCCGCGGCATTCCTGTTCGTCTCTCAAAACCCAAACAATTCATTTGGCTCATCAGAATCTTCCCTCGATTCACTCGATGCGGAGGATATGGAAGCTGCAGGATTCGTACATCCTTTTGATCGCATCGTAGAGGACGATTTTGACGACGATTCGTTTGATAACGGGGGAGCCAGAGGGGGAGGGACGGAGCTGTTTGGTGTTCCGAGGGATAGTGAGACGGGGCAGTTGAGGTTGCATGGTGGGGAGGTGTTTGCAGATACAGTTGGGCTGTCCGTGCAGCTCAATCTTCCCCATGGGAGGCCGGGTGTGGATGAGAGTCCGACGCCAGCGAGTTGGGGGAGAAGAGATTAGTTGTATTATTATTTATTTCATCATCTACATGTACGTATGTCATGCTACCAACACGCTGGTTTGCACATGGGACGGCGTTGGTGTCGGTGTTGGAGGATCCTGTCCTGATAGCATGGCAGGGATTTCTGAGAGGAAACTCCCTATTGAAGGTGCACCAGAGCCAGGGGGATAAGGGTTCTGCGTTCCAGTCGGAGTAACACTTTCCTTCGCGCCCGTTTCCTCAGCTTCCACCTCAACATGGCTTCGCCCACTCAACGACCTAGCTTCTACAATCCTCTCAATCTCTCGGAATTCTTCCTCCCCCGTCCAATCTCCTACGATCTCTTTCAAAGGTTCATCCTCGAAACGTTTAGACGCGACGATAAGGTCTCGGACGTGCTTCTGCTTGGCTTTGTTCCCGCCCTGCGCGGTCGAGCGTGATTTGAACTGAGCGACACAAAACTTCGTCAGAGAAAAGTGATTGCCGAGGTACTGCGACTAGGCGCAGGAGTCAGTAGAGGCGAAAATAAGGAGAGGATAACGTACTAGACGGAGATATGCCGGCACTAGAGTCATCTCGATGTCTGTCAGGGGGGTGGCGGAGAAGCAGGATGGGTTGGCTTCCGCCGCTCGAGCAATCATCACCGAATGTGCTCCTACAACAAGACATTAGAGAGAGAAAAGAAACTAACCAGCAGATAAGCTCACCTGTAATCTCCCGAACCCTCTTCGCATCCTCCGCGCCCAAACAGTCCCCATTCTCTAATACCGCGACACCCTTTCCCATCCCCTCGACAAATTCAACAATCTCCTTCATCCGATGAATTAGCGCCGCATCTTTATCCCTCATATTCCTTGTCCGACAATGGACCGTCAGCGCGCTCACTCCCGTATTCACAATCCTCTCCACGAGCTTTAACGTGTCTTCCTGACTTGGCAGCAGCCTGATCTTCGCAGACACCGTTATGTGGGGAGGCATAGCCGCTCTCAGAGCGGTCAAGATGGAACAGAGAAGGTCGGGATTCGTAAGGAGGGCGGCCCCCATACCGGAGTGAGTGGAGAAGGGTTTGGGACACCCGCAGTTGAGGTCGATGCCGGAGACGTCGTTCATGACCTTCTTGGCGGCTTGGACTGCTAGGTCGGGGTCGGAGGAGCCGATTTGGTAGATGAGGTAGGGCTTTTCGAGGGGGTGACAGGTGAAGATTGCGCGGGATTTTCCGTTATAGGAAACTACGCCTGTCGTTGCTGTTTTGGGACGGTCAGGATGCAGGATAAGCTGGCTACACTTCAGAGGCAAACCATCCTTGAAGGAAGTAGGCAATGGAAAGATAGAGGGGAGCAGTAGGTGTCCTAGAAGTTCCCCACCTTGTTACTATCTTTCTTTAAGAACAAGGATTCATTATGCGGGGTAGATGCTTAATGTTCCCCTTTTTACTATCCTCCGGGATGGCTAACCTCTGAAGTGTGGATTTGAGGTACTCACGATCTACGACTCGATCTGCGATGAGTATCGCCTTGTCGACGGTTTCGGGCGTCCACACAAGACTTGCTCCGTGCTTCAAAGCAAACAATCGGGTGGGAACTGCGGACAAAGTATTGAGTCGGCACTATATCCTAACATTTCAGGCACTTACGAGCCCCAGAACGAACCATAGGTGCCAGCACGACGCCATTTTTAAAGTCCTCCGAAGTCAGATGAGCCAGTTTTACCCGCTTGGAAGGCCGGGCAGCGGGATCTGGAGAAGACGAGTGTGCTCTTCGGCTACCAAGAGACATTATTGAAAAGTTAAAATGTTTGTTCTTTCGTGAGGAATGAAGCTGCCAGAATTTCATGCAAAGCGGCAGATGGGAGTTCCAGCACAAGAGAGAGTTTTTGATGTGACTCATATCAAATCTCCTTTGCGCCACATCTCTGCACTTTCTAGATTTGGTACTTCAGAGCAAGGGGGAGATGTTTGTCATGGGAGGGGTGAGACAGCAAGAAATGGCTAAGTAATCCGTACGTAAATTTATATTGCGCGTAGATAAGATCATGAAAAATCGCCAGTGTTTTGCGAAGGTCCCATCAATGGACGATTGGCGTGAGTCATCTCGAATTCAACCTTACTTTCATGATTGAAGACTTTCCCGATGAGGTTATCCTCCAATTCTTTCCAGAACTCCCTCTCATCTCTCTTATAAAATCTAGGGGGTCTGTCGCAGATTATTCAATCTTGTTCTGGCGTCTGACATCCTCTCTGTACGGCGTGCGTTGTGTAATATTTGCCCAGGATGCATGAACAGAGCTACCTAACTTTCTCGACCTCTGGAAACTTTTTCCTCTCTTCGTGTGGTGTACAGGAGTATAATCTGGATGTCGTTCTTGAGCGCGTTGACTAGGAGATTTATTAGATATTTTGTGCAGGAGCACCCCAACGTGTCATTGACGGAGTCCGTTCATATTTAGGTAATCACTTGTAGTAGTCGAACAATGTCCAATGTCCAAAGTCGACGCCGAAAGGAAGGAAGGATTTGAATTCTTCTGTTCTGTGCTCTAGATATCTACTTCAGGCTACGATCATAGTTTTAGATTAGTCCACTTCAGTTGTTAAGCTGCGTCTACGCACCTAGCAATACATTCCACCTCAACGAGAACATCAGCAGGTAATCTAGCTACCTCCACAGCCGATCGGGCAGGCTTGTGGGATCCGAAAGCTTTCTCGTAGATGCCATTGACGGTCTTGAAGTCGTTCATGTTTTTGAGGAACACCTGTGCATGGATCAGACAACATTCCGCGTAAGAGCAGGCAAGGACGACACACCGTAACTTTTACTATCTTCCCGACTTCGGACCCACCATCAGTCACGACGGCATGAAGGTTTTTTCAGCGCTTGGGTAGCCTGGGCCTCGATACCTCCCTCGACTAGTTTGCCCGTGGAGGGGTCCAGTGGAATGCATCCAGATGTGAAAAGGAGGTCACCAGCCTTGATTGCCTGAGAGTAGGGACCGATGGCTGCAGGGCCATCTGCATAAACCTTCAGTTTCCGAGTCAAAAATGAATCGGGGACGACAAACTAGGAGTGGAAACGATGGAGAGAGACGGGTGTGTCGTGAATTCTGACATTCTTCTTCTGGCGACAAGGGGGACCGAAAGTCTTGAAGTTTTAAAGATCGTGGTGAAAGATCGTCCGATCATCCTTGCGGGTGTGGCGGGTCTCCTCGGCCCGTCGTTATATCCGATGCCGATTGTGCCGACGCCACACAAGACGATTTGGACCGAGCTTTCTCAGCTCTCAGCAAACCTCAGTCAGCCTCTCTCAGACCACTGGTTTTTAGTATATACCCCCTACTGGTGCTTCATATAGATAAGGGACTGCTCAGCTCTACGAAACATATGATCCATCACGACATTTCGTCTCGTTCTGCTGTGATCTGTGGGCAACGTTGTTTTCTTCTGCAGGCGAGCTCATATGGAGCTGTCCCCCTCATGGCATTCCTCCATCCGGGTATTGTCTTACGTTTTCTTGATTCGTCTGCGTTCCTTATTATAGCAAGCAGCATCATGTACAGCTTGGAAGGGATATTTGGAACCACTTCTCTCACTTCCAACTCAGTTGGAGCTAGTAACACGATTACCGAGACAATTGCGTACAAATTCTGAGCATGATCCGTTCGCTTGAGCACTTTCTTCCATTGCTACCTTAATCGACGCTTCTTCAAATACAATAGTGTACAATAAGTTCGAAGAATGATAGCGAAGGCGCAAGTCGAGAAAATTCTGAATCTAATCTTCGCTTCTGGATCTATGTATATCTCGTTCTTGCACGTTCTGGCGTGTTAGCAAGTGCGCCAAAGCTGCGCCACAGCATTGGCCGGCGTTCCGGCTTCTTCCGTATCGTGGGAACAATAATGCTGTGCTCAAACCTCCCTGCCAGATTGAGGGCACGAAGGAAGGAAGAGTCCTTGAACGTTGAACGCTGAACCCGAGGATGTACTGGCCCACTAGTAAGTAAACTAAGGCTGTCGTCTAACCTCTTTCGACTACAGAGCTCATGCCTTCGAAACTGTACTTGATTTTCTTTGTACCTTGGGGCAGTTATTTGGGTGCTATCTGTGCCTGCCACGCATGGATTGCAGCGCAGGTCTTAGTCTGGTCACGCCTGAATAGACAAAGGGGGTCGGACTTAGCCGAAAACCGTGGAAATTTGGCTTCGCTCGATTTGGGTAGCATGGTCAGGCAAGCCAGGAAGCTCACATAAGTATATCTGTCTGCTGAAATCACCCCAAAATTACTGAGAGATGCATTCCATATGTAATGTTGAAATCCTGAAAATTTATAGTGCGTACACCCACGTTGAACCTCACAAAGAGACAGATGTTCAGCTCGATGACATCATGCCCTCACCATTTTTGGGCATGCAAATTTCCGCCATTAACATTCGGATTTCGCCGAAAAGCGTTGTTTTGGCGGTTGCGGATATGCTCTAACACTCTGCAAACTTTCTCAAGTTACTCAGGGCTCCACTGCAAATCTAGCTTCTATGATTCCTTCATCGACCTTCCCTTGTTTAGCTTATCGGTTGCCCTGTTTGCCAGCTGTCTGTAAGGAAATTTCAGCAAATACGCTGAGGGTAGGTCCAAGTCCGGACGGAGATTTCCCAAGGCGGACCTACCCTTTGGGAGCATTGTCAGGGGTCCTCTGTCTGTCCGTCATTTTCGCATGTTTTCGGTTCTCGAGCCAGAAGAAATCTCCTCCAATTGTACTGGTCTCAAGTTCGACGTTTGCGCTCAAATCTCATTGTCTTCATGAAACGACGGATGTCTGAAGCCAGGAACAAGAAGTGAGTAATTTATATGGGCGCCATCAGTGGCTGTTGAACATCACAATTCCCAAGAAATCCTCCGTCTTCCTAGACTCAGAATCGCACGTATCCTTCGGAAGATACTTTGTTCCTGATGATGGCTGATGCCCACCTATCATACCATCATTCTTCCCCCGTGTCCTTCTTGGCGAAGCAATGTTGACTCTTCTGAAGTGCGCCCATCGTTTTTGAAACAAACCGGGACGCCCGTGAGCCATTGGTGCGCGGATCCTGAACATTGCATCATCAGAAATGAACGACGACCTTGATACGGATGGAAGTATTTAAGTAAATCGCTATTGAATGGTATCTTGCTTCAGTCCCCTTGCTTCATATTATCAATGTCTTCCCCACCGACACTAGGGCCATTCGAGTCTGCCATGCTTCGTGCTACGGGTGAATTCATAGTTGATGGCGTTGTTCCGCTCATGGGTGCGACTATGTTCTGGGGTATGTACGGTCTGGATTACCTTCATCTCAAACCTCATTCCTGATTTCAAATTTGTTTGTGTACCAGGAATGTACGCTGCAATCGTCACATTCGCTTTATGGAGTCTATGGTGCGACTTGGCTTTGCCTCCCTCTCGGGGTGTAATGATTGTAACCTTTTTGCTCTTATAGTCGAAAGGCCATAACCTCCCGTGCTCGCCTCATCATGCTCATCGTTGTGCTCATTATGTTTGCAATGTCGACCACTATGCTCGCAGTCCAGTCCTACTCGTTCTTCATTCAGACGAAGTTGATACATCTCGAAGACACCTTGGAGGGCCAGACATTCGGCGAGAAGACCCTCCCTGCGTGGATGAAGTTCCAGACAGCGAATTTCGTCCTGAACGAGATCTTTGCCGTCGAGGTGGAGTTTCTTCTCATCTCTTCAATGAGCGAGGACTTACCGTCTGTGATAGTTCTTGATCGGAGATGCGGTCGTTATATGGCGGACTTGGGTGTTGTGGCCCGGCCAGCTGTGGGTCATGATATTCCCTATCAGCATATGGCTTGCATCGCTTGGTAGGTCTTGACGTGTCTTTGCTTAAGCGCTTTAAATATGAATCTTAAAAATAGCAACTTTCCTTGCGAGTAGTGCTATATACGGCCTCGATTTCGGGCCAGAGAGCATCTTCGGAGTCACTTTCTCTAACCTCCTCATTGCCAATTGGTCCCTCTCTATTGGGGCAAATGCCGTCGCTACATCGTTAATTGCGTACAAGGCCTGGTTAGTTGTACCGTTCCCTTTCTCACGTCCTTCTCACAGAACATTCCATGGACAGGCAACATCGGAAAATGCTGAAAGAGTCCCTCGGGTCGAAGAAGAAAAAGACGCAAGTAGAGAGGGTTCTAGTACTACTCGTCGAATCTGGATTTATCTATCTAGTTCTATGGGTACGACTTCCTTCCTTCTTATCTCTTCTCATTCTGACCGTTATTTTTGTTCACAGGGGATACAGAGCCTCAACTGGAGCTCAACTGACCCCAGGTATGGTCCGTACCTCATCTTCGTCAAAACCATCATGGCTATCGGGCATCAAACTGTCGTATGTGATCGTTTACCCCTCATTTCATTTCCTCTCTCACTCTAAAATTCTAGGGTCTATATCCAACCATCATCATCGTTATCGTTGACTTGCAAAAGACCATTTGGGACTCGGCTGAACTGAATATCTCCGACTTGAGCTCGATCAGATTCTCTGCCGCGAGACCGCCTCAGACGGGGACTGCGACGGGGACTGTCAGTCATATGGTACAGATCGGGTCAAATGATTCTGACTCGGAATCTACGTCTCAGAATCAAGGGAGGAGAGAGGATAAGAATATGGTTTGAATGAAATTCCTGTCACCCTTACATAGTGTATATTCCTTGTATATTTATGCATGTGCGAATCATGATCCGCTCACTTAGGAATTGCTCTTGAGCCAAGAATGGAAGAATGATTCCCCTTTCATCGGGATTGGGAGAAACCCGATGTTTCCTTAGTCTGCGATCTTCGTGGATTATGCGTACATGATAATTACATGGAAATTTTAGTAGTACGTTTAACTAGATGAAAATAGACACACCAATTAAGAGAATTCATTGAGGTTGTTTTGGTCGCTGATTGAGGCGTTAAACCCTAACCCTATATCACACGGAACGGATCATGAAGTTCACGCGTGGCCCTTCCCCGCGCCGCTCTCCTTTGTTCCTAACTCTTCCCCACATTCATGAAATGATTCCTTCTCAAAGACCCGTTCACCGACTGTCGTGCCGGGCATTTAGTCCAGTGAAACTACGCCGATACAATCACCATTTCACCAGGCAGTCAGGCGTACAGTCGGCGTCGTCGCTTTCAAGCAGCCGGACGAGAAATATTGCGACTACTTCTCGCTCTGGTTATGATTCAGAACTCAGTGAGCGCTTATCAATTGTATGGTTCAATATCCCTTTGACCTGGAGCACGTCTTAGCCCTTGGAGATAGACACGGTTCTAGGAAGCATCGCCCACACTTTGACAAGATTCTCATTGCGAACAGGTATGCCCTTACACTGTGTCCGAGATGAAGGGAAGAAATTTAACTTTTACTTCAGAGGAGAGATTGCATGTCGTGTCATCCGAACGGCTCGTAAGCTAGGGATCAAGTCTGTTGCTGTGTATAGTGACGTAGACAGGGATTCGCTACATGTCCAGATGGTACGTGATTCCTGCGTCCAACGCGTCCTACTATTAAATTCGACGAGATCTCTTTTTAGGCAGACGAAGCTTATTGCATAGGCCCAGCACCATCTTCTGAGAGCTATGTAATTGCATGACACTTCCCCTCGACGCGACTGTCACTGAATGTTGGAAAGTAGTTACGCGCGGACAAGATAATCGACGTATGCCAACGAAGTGGTGCCCAGGCATGTAGACAGACCCCTTCTTCCCGAACACACCCGTTCTTACTTTCAGTTCACTAGGCCGTTCATCCAGGGTAAAGATCTACTTTGCCCGCGATAATGGACGCGTCTTGATTCACTCCTGTTTAGATATGGTTTCCTGAGCGAGAACGCAGTCTTTGCCGAGCAACTTGCGGAGGCAGGCATTGTTTTCATTGGGCCTCCTGCTAGTGCGATCATCAGTATGGGATCAAAGAGGTTCGTATTTCTAAATCCTCCTTATAGTACCCTCATTTGATCTGGATCTGTGACAGTGAATCCAAGAACATTATGTCCGGTATGCTTGCATCCTCACTGTACGCGCGCAACCTTTTCTTGTTTACGCTCTGTTCGTAGCTGCTGGCGTGCCATGTGTGCCAGGTTATCACGGCTCCAATCAAGACGAGGGTTTCTTGTTCAAGCAGGCGCAACACATAGGTACCCTCTTCCTACCGCTTCCTTTTCAATATCACCTGATGCTTCGTGGGCTCAGGCTTTCCTGTACTTATCAAGGCAATACACGGCGGTGGTGGTAAAGGCATGCGCATTGTCTCTGAACCAACTACCGCTGCCTTCCACGATGCCCTGGAGAGCGCCAAGAGAGAGTCTTTGAAGGCGTTCGGGAATGACATCGTTTGTGGGTGCCCGTCCAATCTATTGAATTGCCTCTGATGGGGAGACGGTTCTAGTGATTGAGAAATACATTGAACAACCAAGACATGTTGAAGTGCAGGTGTTTGCAGACATGCTAGGTGACGTGGTGAGTCTTTGGGAGAGGGACTGTTCGGTGCAGCGAAGGAATCAAAAGATTATCGAGGAGGTGTGTTGCAGGAGTGACATTCTAGACTCAACAACCTATAACTGCATTTGTAGGCACCTGCCCCAGGACTCTCAGAAGAGCTGAGAGCTGATCTAGGATCGAAGGCTGTCGCAGCTGCTAAGGCTGTGAATTACGTCGGAGCGGGAACAGTCGAATTCATCTTCGACAACGACACACAGCAGTTCTATTTCATGGAGATGAACACAAGACTACAGGTGGAGCATCCAGTGACGGAGATGATCACTGGGTTGGACCTTGTCGAATGGCAGTTGGAGGCAAGGAAACCTTTCGTGCAGTTCGACGTCCTGCCAGTGCGCTAACGCAATTAAACAGGTGGCTGCAGGTAACCCTTTACCCCTCAGCCAGGATTCCATCCCCCTTATGGGACATGCTTTCGAAGCACGGATATACGCTGAGAATCCTCGGAACAGCTTCTTGCCCGACTCTGGTTCCCTTCTTTACTTGTCCACACCCACGCCCACATGTGTCTTCGCCCCTTCGCGTCAATCTCCGTCTCCTTCTGTACGAGTGGAGCAGGGATTTACACAAGGATCTCAGATTGGTGTCTTCTATGATCCTATGATTGCGAAGCTCGTAGTGCACGGAAGAAATCGCGAGGAGGCGTTGAGAGTACTGCGGAAAGCGCTCGACGAATATCACGTAGTGGGCGTCCAGACAAATGTTGAGTTCTTGAGGGCGTTAGCCGGGCATGTGGCTTTCATAGACGGGGATGTGGAGACAGGCTTTATACCGGTGAGTAATCTTGTTGATTTCGGTGTCACGAAACTGATGATCGGTAGAAATACTTCAATGAGCTCTTCCCGCCTATAGAACGGCCTTCAGCTGAGCTGTTGGCTAAGGCAGCGTTATTTGTGGCTCTGCGAGACCATCCATCGCACAAGCAGCAGCCTACACCTTGGACTTCGTTGGTCTCAAGGAGATTTGGTGGCGATGCATATGAGAGGATCATCACGCTAGACTCGGATGATGCCCCGTCATCGTCTCCTGCTCAGGTCCACATCAAGTCGATCGCCCCGGGCATATTTGATGTTGCTGTAGGTGAAACCGTCATCAACAACATCCCGGCACAGTTGGTATCCCCTACCAGTCTATCCGTCGCTCTGAACGACAGGCACGAGACAGTGACGATTGTGTCTCAGCGTCCTTCTCCTGGTATTCCGGCATCCCTCGCTCATAACACGATGGAGCGACTGCACATTTTTGACGGTGGGGACAAGGTCACGCTAGTCCTTCCGTCGCCGAATTGGCTTCTTTCTCTAGGCGGCGATATTCTCGGAGCGGCAAAAGGAGCGTTGAAAGCGCCGATGCCAAGTCTTGTTGTCGAGGTGAAAGTTAAGGTTGGTGAGAGAGTAAAGAAGGGCCAGGCTGTGGTCATTTTGGAGAGTATGAAGACGGAAACGGTAATGAGAGCGAACGCGGACGGTGTGGTTAAGGTGGTAAATTGTAAGAAGGGTGAAATGGTGGAAGAGGGAAGGGATCTTATTGATGTTGAATTAGTGGAAGATGTTCCGGTGTAAAAGTGAGGAAGTCGAAGTTGTACTGGTGCCGAGATGATCGGTGCCCCGATTTCATCGGATCAAACGCCGTGGAGGACTGCAAATTGAAATCGCAGAGCTACAAGGTTGTACCTCAACCACCATATCGTCTTTTCGTTCAGCCATAATCCAAACTTCTTGTCACAGTCGCGTGAAATACATGCCTCCGACGCGTTCGAATAGCCAAGGATTCGAGAACAGAGCCTGTAAAGAGTGCCACAGGTCTCCGTCATTTTACTCTCTTTTCAAGGATAATGAATAACCTGACTTGCTTTCAGATTGAAAATAAAGGTGCGGCGTTGCTAAAAGCTGTTGCTTAGCGAAGAACACGCTAATTAGGGAGATATAGTGCACTCGTGTGTTTCCATGCCAGGTTGCCCTTTTCTCACTCTCCAAGCTGTCTCGCTTTAGCGCTGACTTTCTCTTTCAAGAACTGCGTTCGACGGGGATGCCAGTCTATATGTCCTGAAGGTAAGCACAGTTCGGCTGATCTTAGCTCGCCCCGGTCTCATCTCGCTACTAGCTACACTCGTCAATTCCTTCGGAAACCGGTACGTCAACAACGCCTCATCCCCATATGTCGACATTTGTCCTCATACAACGCATCCGACGGAAGGCTCATTAGTGCAGAGACTGAGCCGCTGCATACACAGCTCCAGCAATTGAGCTTGAAAGTCAGAGACTTGGAAGAGTCTCTCCGATTAGCGCAAACCCGTGTCTCAGGGAACCCCCATCCGCTCCTTTCACCTGAGCGTCTGAGGGAGAAGCTGTCTGAACATGTCTACACCATGTCTGATCCCCTGGGGAAGGACGCTGTCAAACCCCGGGCTCACGGCGCTCCCCGTCTTGCGTGTAACGAGTGCCGTAGGTGAGTTTGCTCCTGCTTTTGTGTATCCTTTACATGGACTGACCTGTGGCAATTACGAAGGTTGAAGCTCAAGGTACGCCTCCATACCTGAGACTTATCGTGACTTAGCTAACCCAACATTAGTGTAGTCGTGTCTTTCCATGCGATGTTAGTATGGCCTGGCCAAGAGTCTTCCCTACCTCCTACGTCCTCACCTGACCTTCATATTTCAGGGTTGTGTCAAACGCGGCTGCCCTGACCTCTGTCCAGAAGGTCTGTCGCCGCATCCTTCTTACCCTACCTCTCCCCTCTGATGATGATGAATTATTTAGGAAAGTTGACTGGAGGAAGAAAACGGTACTGTCGTTCTCGGGCCAGAAATTCCTACGTCCAAAGGCTAACAATCACCGCAGAATGGTTGTGGCAGATGCCCAGACGCTACACTTACAGATCATGAATCTCACTGCTCGCGCGCAGAATCTGCAGGCAGCCATCGACACAATTACTCCAACCTCTAGTACTACGACTACTCCACCACAGTCACGGCCGGAACAGATGTCAATCCGACACCTACTGTTTTCTGACAATTCCAGTAGCCCTTCCCCGGAACCCACGATAAGTATTCCTGTGGAAATCCCTGTCTCTCACATGACGCACAACGAGGAAGCGGGTGAAACTCATTTGCCCGTGGATGTTGAATATGCTGGTGTCGTCGATACGCCAAGAATACCTGTCTCCAGTTACCCTAGTGGTCAAGAGTACGGACGAAGTAGACCTAAGCATAGTCTCTTAGATTTGTTGAACTGATTGATGTATTACGTTGTCTCGGTGGGTCTGCGACCGCCTGTATTTGTACTGTACGTAGCGTCTTAGGAAGTATGTAGAAGGAGATTTGCCAACAGTATACAAAGGTGATTCTGTCCTTCCGTGCCATAATCATGAGATACATCGTGCTCGAGAACTTTTGGGGCACCCTGTTCGAACGCCTGCCATGTCAAGGTCAGTAACCGTCTCCTGCACGGTTAATGAAGTCTTCTCAAGCGGCTGCAAATCGGCGGAGCGGTGAGACGGGGCAGAATGGGAGACACGAGGTGCCAAAGAACCTAGCATCGACACCGGTGATTCTCTTAGAGAGGGGGCGAAGGCACGCCGCAGCATTGCTTGTGAAACAGAAGACAAATTAAAGCGTAATCAGATGTGCGGTCAGCCTCGCGCAGAGGAAGCAATAAGGAAGGCTTGGAAACAAAATTACATCTCATTCATGAATCACATTAGCTCAATCACGCTTTTGAGTTGCGTCTCGTCTAAGATATGGAAGCCCTTCTCAGGTGTAACCTATACAACGAGAAGCGTGAGTAAATGGAGGGCAAGGGGACCGTGCGTGTGCACGTACCTGTGCCAATTGGACGTTATGTTGGTCCAACTTCTCTTCCATGACCTGCTTCAGGATGCTGAGGGTGAGGAGCTGGGCTTCTTGTAAGGTCATTTGCTGGAAAGATAAGAGAGGTTAACTTTCAAGCAAGAACGCTGCGGAAAGAATGCGTACCTTGTGCCATTTATCTTGCAGCTCACTCTGCGCCGCCTCGGAACCAGACCCAATAGCCTTCGCATCATATCTCACAAACGTTCCTGACGGGTCCGTGTGGTACCTGCATAGGCGTCAGGGTCTCCAAATATGATCATGAAGCCGTTAGACTCACAATTGTGGTCCCAACTCGTCAATCCCAGCAATCAACAGCGCAACACCAAACGGCCGACTCATCATGGCATCCTCATCATGCACACTCTCTCCAAACCTCAACGCCAAATCACAAACCGCCTGCGTGACACTCTCCACCTTGATCCTCTCGTCATAGGTGAAGTTGTGGTTCTGGGCAGTAACTCGGGCGTGGTCGATCATGGTACGCGCGTCGGCGGTTAAGCCAGACATGGCGCATCCGAGGTGGTTGTCGATCTCCATGATCTTTTCAATTGAGTTGGATTCGAGGAGGGGTGATTGGACTCGTTTTTCGACACCGAGGATTACGCCTTCGGGAGTGCGGATTCCGACTGTTGTGGATCCTAGCTGTGGGACTGTTAGTTTGTTTTTGACAACGTGAAATGGTCATGTTCACCTTGATAGCTTCAATAGCATACTCGACTACGAATTTCATTAGCATCCTGTAGGTGATTATTTGATCGAACTGACCTTGAAATAGACGGCCTTCAGGTGAGAAAGTGTTCACTCCACGATCTAATAAAGAGTCAATTACGGATATCTGAGGTATACATGTTCATTCAGATGCGTACCGTATTCTGAACGCGTCAAGAACATGGTGAAGAGGAATCAAAGATGGTGGTAAATGAGCAAGCTTGCGTAGCCTCCACCGACGCGCGTCTTGACACGTGCCGAGATGATCTATGACAAGTGGCGCAAGGTGGCAGTGCTTTGAGGCGTCTTTCCTCTCGTCATGATGTCCGCCTGATGTGCTTTTATGTTCCATGACTTGTTACTTCCCACTTTGTCCCTAACGAAAATGAGATACATGATTATGTCGTGCGAATTCCTCTCTGTATTCTGGTCGAATCGCAACATCCTGCTTCTAAAAAGCACGGGCGTCTCCAAACAATGACCAAGCCAGTGCCAGAGAAGCCCAACGCTTCTCTGAACCTCTCAGACTCAGGGATACACAGCTGAACTCGTCCTCTTACTTGGATGTGCTCTTGCTGAACACTCGTCAATCTCGCTCCCGATTGTCGTCAAGATGTCTCGGACTCGTCTATCCAAAAGCTCTGGCGAAGATGCTCTTGATAGGATGCGCAACGAGTTTAGAAAGCTTGGCGCAGTATGTACGGCCGTTGTACGGAAAAGCCTCACGCCCAAGATCGATGAAACTATCGATAGATCTCTGCTTGCGCCATACAAGAGGAGTTTAACAAGGCTGTTGAGAATCATAAATGTGGGGTCTAAAACATCGATAGATCGTAGCGATGGCATTTACAAATCTCGCAGATCGCCTATCCGAACAGTTGCTTCTCCCTGCTGGTTCCTCAAGTGATCAGTGTGCAACGCTTGCTTGCCAGAGAACGCCAGTCTCTGAACTCGAATCCACGACTCCGGGAGATTGGCGATGTCTTTTTACGGTATCCTGGCCAGTCGTTCTTTATTACTTCCACCTGTGCTGAATGCTCTCAGGAACACCAGAAAGTTATCCTCCGCCATCTTGCGCTCGCACAGTGAAAAGATTGGGGGTCGTGTTCTCGAAAACATTCGAAATGAGATATTATCTTTTGAAGCGTCACTAAAGGATTTATGTGGTGGGCTCCGTGTAAAACCTTCGTCCATTCGGAAGGACACTCGCAAGGATGCCAATTGCGCAGATGCTATCGGAAACGCCATCCTGGCATCCAAAATCACTAGGATTATTGGGGAAGCCTTGCCTCTCCCGTATATAAGGACAGCATTTGAGACGGCTACAGGGTTTTTAGAATGCATGGAGGTGCGTACAACCTGCTCGAATCTCTGCGCGATGTCTTTACATCCCTGACATATTTCAAAGAGAGTCCGTCAGAACGACAACAGTCTTACTCAGCTGATTACTCGAGTAAGGAGGTTTCTAAACCTGCTGTCCAAAGAGCTATACCATCGGCATCCGAGCATGAACCCGGCCCTTCAGGATATATGTTATACTCTTGTGGGGTATGTGAGGTTGTACAATACATCGCGCCTCCTGCTGATCTCGCCTTCACAGGGAAACCCAGGAACTATCCCGAGCGATCCAACGCTCGTATGAAAAGAACAGGAAGCGCACATCCCTCCAACGTGTTCTCAAGATTAGCAGCATGAGGGATGAGATCTTGTCTTTTGAGGTATCGTTAGAGGATTTACGTTCATTCCTGCCTGTAAGTTTAGACGTTTCTGATTTAACTCGCCTCGCTCACCTTCTTGCAAGACCATTGGAATGAGATTAGATCTTGCCGAGGTTCATCAGTCTCTGAGACGGGCATATCCTCTCCCCCCTTCCAAGATGGACGGACATTCTGCCGCTCGGACAGGGGGAGTATCTGCTTTACCTCCTCAACAAATTTCTTCGCGTGTTCAAATGGCTACTCTTCTTGGACGGCCCCCTCTTCGAGGAGAGGGCATTCCTGATTCTTCTCGTCCTCACCAATATCCCCATCGGACGGCTCCTCATCGAGAAGGAGGCATCTCTAATCATTCTCGTTCTCGAATAGCTCGTTCTTCTCGACAGCTTCCTGCTCCCCGACAAGGGAGAACCCCTGTTTCTCGTGCTCCCCAACGGTCTCCGCCTCAACAACAAGGCGTCCCTCATTCTTCTTATCCTCCACGTGGTCCTGGTGGTCCTCGCCTTCCCGTCGTCTTATCATCCCATCAGAGGCGGTCCTAATTTGGTCCAGCATAATACTTAACAGCGGTTTTCATGCCTAGAGCGACAATTTTGTAGGCGTATCAACCGCACTGGGTACTCACAGAGAATGCAGAGCCTTGGGCTGCTATGTGCGCTCGTGTGATGCATGTTCTATTATCGATATCGATGATTTGTATAAAACACGGAATGAAATTTCTAGCTCGCCGGGTCTGGTCGTATTCTTCGGCCATCTTACAAAAGTCCCCGAGGATCTTCTTATGCGTGTCTAATTCCTGCTTCTATACACACGGGAATCAGAACACCTTTCCCCACTATAATGGATACAAAGAAGACATACCTCAGTCGAATAACGCTGATCAGATATACCTCCTCCCCGTGAAACCTCGCCTCGTCGATGTCCCCATATCGCACTGTATCCTTCTTCTTCGCACATGTCTCTCCAGAGATGACGCTTGCAAATTCCTGTGTGATGACTAGTCCAGCGCGCAGACGTCCCATGATCAGTATCCCGCAGATCAGAGAGGAGGATAGTGGAAGGGGGAAGCTGCCGTGTTGAACAACCACGTCGTAGTTCAGCAATGCGGGACTTTCCGGGGGCAGCGATGGTGCCGTACGTCCTCTTTCGACACCCTGTTGGCAAGTCTGTGGAAGGCAGTCGAGCGGGAGGAGATCGATTTGTTAGTTTTTATTACTGGCTCATTGTTGCGAGGGAAAGCTCCAGGAATGCGCCATAGATGGAGACGTACGAACGTACGAACGTTGGTCTCTTGGCGCCGGTACTATAGAATCTTTGTGTCAGACAGAGGAGAGGGGAACGCGTAGGAAAGAGCGCATTGTTTGTAGGCCAATTATACATGGGTGCGGTGAGGACTGGCATGAATCTACAGGTGTAAAGAAGGATGCGTAAGGTTGGTTGGAGTGAGACAGTTGAATTGAGTATGGCAGGCGGATCCGTCGGTACTTCGCGTGTCAGAGGCCATTGACTTGGAGATGAGACCGGTAAATCTAGCAGACGTCCATAGTTCTTCGACCACATTTGTGAATGAAGCTGAAATCGTTAGCATTTAGCAGGTTCCTGGTTGACAGAACTTCAGAGGACGTGGCGACACGTGGCCGCAAAGTTTCATTGTGGCGCTTTTCCTGCTCTTTCCTTGATCATCCTGTCAGGACCCAATTGTAAGGCTAGGAGTATCATTGGAAACACACAACTCTTTCCTTTCTGGAATATGAATCGCTGGGTCTCTTTTTCTAATACTGTCGATTCGCTACCTCCTCAAGATGAGCGACTATCTATCGAGCGCTTACGACTATGGGGCTCAACAGCTTCAGCTCCCTTCCTACTTCCTCTGTCTCCTTCTATTTCCCTGCTGAATGTTGCCCTACTGAACCTTAATCACGGTTAAACTCACATTTTTTCCCCTCGATGTCGACTCATTCATCCGAGAACTCCCGCGAAGAGGCCGTCGATGCTCGGCCTAATGCTCAGCGGCCTACAGGAATTATTCTCGGAGCGGAAGGCGCTAATGCTGGAGGGGAGGCCTTGCCTGCACCAAACATAGAAAACGCTACAGGAGCGATTAATGAGCTGCTAGAACTCATAAAGGTGGGTTCGGAAACATTCAAACGTTTCTCAACGATGGTGCTAAAGATTTTGCAGAACATACGTCAGAAAACCCACGGTCTTACCTTGCTGGTTCCTTGTGTAGAGGGTGTGCGGGATCTGCTTTTCACAAAGCATCTGGTTCTGAACGCAAATCCTGGATCCCAGGAGATTTGCGGCGCCTTTTTGAAGTATAAAACTACCAGTTGTGCATAATTCTGCTCGTCCTAACCTACAATTCCAGTGACACAGAGGCTGTCCGCCGCCGTGAAACGCTCGCAAAAGCGTGGACTCATGCGGTTTATTTCGAACCTGCACAAGCAGATGTCATCCTTTGAGGAGTCATTGAAGCGTCTGAATGATAACATTTGTGCTGCTGTGCCCCCTGCCGTTGGTGCGCCCGTTTCAAGCTAATCTGCTTGTTCCTTCGGAACTTCGGAAGAAGTGGGCTCTCGAAGCGCCGACGGAATTCGTGCCGACGTTTTGAGCGTTATATCGGACTGATACTGGAGTAGGCCTCTGTCGTTTTGCTCCCGTTCAATCTCCCTTCCCTCGACGTTTACACTTTGCGTCGTTCAGACAGCACCAATTCCCTCGTGGGCGGAACTCAACGCAATCACGACGTATCTATCCATGAGCCTGCCCCATCACCCTCTCTCTCTTCCACTGCTGCATCAAAGGTCGACTATCATGGCAAAACGAACCGTCAGCTTTCAAGTTCACCGCCTGTTCCTCGTCCTCAGTGATACAGAGACAAGACCCAAGTCTCCTGAGCGATACTGTAGCGGGCGTCCCACGGTCGGTATCCAAATTCCCTGAAGATGCAGATCGGAGGAGCGTGGGGAAGGGGAATAGACCGTGGCGTGGCTCGGCGCGACACCGTAGGGGGTCTCTTGCGAGCGCGAAGGGAAGGAGATTGTTCTCAACAAGGAGATGAGCTTTATTTTGACTTAATGTTTGGGCTGGTTCTCCGACGGAGGCGTTGATGACTCCGAGGACCTGTCATTATTTGAAATTGTAGATCAATCGGAGCTCGGACACGTGGTAAGGTGGCGGTGGGATCTGCGCCTTCTTCCTTCCACGCCGTCATCATCCTTGTTACTGGCTCTTTACTTCAACGAAGGATATGGACTCTCTATCAGCATCAATGGAAGCCAACCACCATCTCCTTTCCGGAATAGCTGTGTCCCTTTTCCTGCGGTCCTTGGAATGAATACTTACTGCCTCCGAGAGCGTCTATACATCTATGGCTGAAGTTGCTGTAGGGTGGCACTGTCCGAGTAACACCTGCCTTTGTGCTCTTCCTCTTTCCTTGCTGCAGTTCACTCCAGTTAAAATCTCCCTCGACGGCGACTCATTCAGAGAACTGGGTCTACGAAGTTGTTCTTGATATCACCATAGGAAGTTTCATTCTCGTCACGCCCGAAACTGCCCGCGCTAGAGGGGAAATCTTAGATGCACCATACATAGAGGGCGCTGTCAAAGCGATTGATAAGCTGCTAGAACTCATAAAGGTAGGCTTCCAAACGTCCTTGGGGTTCTCGATGGTGGTTCTGAAGATTTTGCAGGGCCGTCAGAAATACGATGAACTTTCTTTGTTGGTCCCTCGTGTAAAGACAGTACGGAGACTGCTTTTGAAAAAGTATCTAGTCTTGGAAGCAAATCGAGACTCCAAGAGATCTGCAATGTCTTTTTGCAGTATGCTAAACACCTTTCTTGACTCTTCGAGAGCGTGGATTGTACTAATGATAGGCTCCCAGTGACAAAGAGAAGCTTTACGATGCTGTACAACGGTCGCACAAGAACGGGAAGCGCGCGTTCTTTGCCAGATGCTTTCTGAGTACGAGTGTTCACAAGGAGATGTCGTCCTTTGAGAATTCGTTGGAAGATCTAAGAGCTGGTCTTCGTGTCGCTACTCCCCATGCCATCGGTGTACCTGTTGCCTATCCGTGTGTACTTCCAACGGACGAGGAAGACTCGCGACGACGCCCTTTACGCCGATGTTGTTATCGTGTCGAAACCCACGGAGGCTATCGTGGAAATTGTTCCCTTGCCACACTTAAAGAGTGCTTTTGAGGCGATCACGAGGTTCCTGGCGGTCATGGAAGTACGTCACAAATTATGTTTCCTGTGTGACCTTACTGATAGTCGTGTTACAGACCGCCCACGGGACCTTTTTCCACGAATCAAGAGCCTTCAGCAGCTGCTCTCCAAAGGGCTAGAGAATCGGTCTCTGAGTGCAAACTCGAGACTGCAGGCCATCTGTGGCCAGTTTGTGTCGTATGTCCACGCGTGTTCTACGATACCTGCGCCTTCCGCTGATTTCATGGTTCGCAGTGACACCGAGAAGCTTGCGGATGCTATCCAGCGCTTCCATGACAAGAATACTAGGAACTGCCGATATTTTTTCAAGACCAGCAGCATTCAAGACGAGATCTCCTCCTTTGAGGTGTCATTAGAGGGTCTTCGTGCTGTCCTTCTCATGTGTATAAGTGTTTCCTTCCCTATCCTCGCTCATCCTCCCCACGCAGATCCTTGGAGTGAGATTAGATCTAACCGAAGCGGGGGAAGCGCTTCAGCTGGCGATTTCGTCTCTCCATAGCAATCTCGATAGAGCGGAGGGAGATGCAGCACTTTTGGAGACTTTTCTTCTTTTTCTTTTTTACATCAGCATAACTAGAGAACGCATACATATAAGGCTCAGTATCGACAGATCTCAATATAAACAGCCAGAACTCAGAATCCATTATTTCTGTTTGATTCCCTACGCCACACCCAACGAACAATTCTACGTCGTCATTGCCGGGAGAGCCTGCTTCAGCCATCTCTTCAGATCCTCCAACTCCTCCTCGTCCACTGTGTGTACCATGTCTTCGTATGTCTTGTAGACGATTCCAGGTTTATACTCTGTGCTGTTCTCCGTCACGGATAATCCGATCCCTTTCAAAAATTCAATCGAAGTTTTTTGAAAACTCGATTTTGACGAGAGGATCGGTTAATCCGTGGGCGACAAAAATGGGCAGGGTTTTCGCGTGGGTAGACAGTTCCTGGAGAAATCAAGGCGTTAATCGACATCTCGGGATGTAGAGGAAATAATTGTACGGCTTTGACAGTCTCCATGATAGGAAGTCTACCACTCAAAACGAAAAGTCCAGCGAGTTTAATTGGAGTCGTTAATCCTATCAAGAGAGTCATCGCAGCGCCCTGGCTGAATCCACCAAGGACAATTCGGCTAGGATTTATTCCACCAGCGATCTCGGACTCGATGATTTCTGTGAGATGTTTTGAGGAGACTCTCATCCCGGCTTCGTCTTCGTTTACTTCGACGCCAAAGTGTTTCCTGTCGAACCTGTGGGCACAGCGCGTGAGAATGAGGAATTAGAATGGGAGGAAAAAAAGAAAGATGTACCAGGCTGGCATCACTTCTCCGAAGTTCGCTGTCACAGCGCGCGAAGGGCTAGCAGAAGATGTTATGTAGCGTTAAATCAGCCAAGACTGAAACACTGACGCGTTCGGAAGTACCCATTTAATATGCTGCAGCTCGTGATCCGACTGAAGATATTCAGCAACATCTTTTAATCCATGACCTGAGCTTCCTAGTCCCTAGGAATCGATACATATATATATGAGGCGTGAATCGTGAGAATGCCACCCTAGCGTGACGCACGTACATGGACGAAGACGACGGTTGCAGTGTGTTTGGTCAGAGATGGAACGGTCACGAAATCCAAGGATGTAGCCATGGTAGAGGAAATCCTTATTCAGACGTGCGTGGGAGACATGAAGAGGTTGCGGACTCGGACTTACGTGATTAAGCGGGTGACTTTTTTCACAGGGTCGGTACCGAAACATCATGGTCTGCTGCCAGCTTTCTTCCAATAATCGTATTCGTGAACCTTCTTATGAAAAGCATGTACTGGTGTTCTTGCGATGCACGTTCATGGAGCGCACGGTCCTCGGCTGTCGGCAGGACCGCTTCATCGATCATCACTCTCTGACGTTGTCAAATCCGAACCACCATGGCCGAATTGACTTCAGCAGACCTCCAGTCCATCTTAGACTTCACCGTAAATATCGCTAGGACTGCAGGGAAACTGATACTAGAAGGATCTGAAGCAATTCAAGCTTCAGGATCAGTCAATGAGAAGAAGAATTCTGTCGACCTCGTCACCGAATACGACGTGAGGGTGGAGGAACTGGTCAAGAAGGAGCTGGGAGTGAAGTATCCGGACTTTCAGTTGTGCGTTTCGCCTTGCGTTGCTGTTGATCTATGTCTGACTTTTGTTTGGGTAGCATCGGTGAAGAATCTTACGCGGCAGGATCTCGTCCACCCTTGACGGACGTGCCGACTTTCTGTGTCGATCCCATTGATGGAACGACCAATTTTGTATGCTTACTTCGATTCATTTCATTATTCTGTACTGACGCTTGCAGGTCCATGGCTTCCCCTGGGTATGCATCTCCCTTGGATTGATCTACAAACGCCGCCCTGTCCTCGGAGTCATCTATAACCCATTCCTCGACCAAATGGTACTGTCCCCTTCCGCTTTCTTTCAAACCGTCCCTCACGAGGGGATCCCGTAGTACACCGGCGTTAAAGACCTAGGATCGCACCTATCCTTCCGCGGAGGCGCGCCCCAGAAGCTTCCCCTCGCAAAGATACCCAAACCTTTGTCTTCTTTGAACCAAGCTTCCATCGGTACGTGTCATACCCTCTGTACCACCCATAACAACACTCATACCCCTGTTCTTGACTAGCCATCGAATGGGGCAGTGATCGCAACCAGCAAATCATCTCCTCCCGCTCCAGCTCCTTCCACAAGCTCGCCGGAGATCCATTACAGGGCGTCGAAGGAGGGCGCATGGCGCACTCTCTCCGCTCTCTCGGCAGCGCCGCTTTGAATTATGCTATGGTAGCACAAGGCGGATTAGATATATACTGGTAGGCGAGGTCCCTTCCAACGCGTCTTCCCGATCTCATCAGAAGCAGGGAAATCGGATGCTATCCATGGGATGTATGTGCCGGAGTCGTTATCGCCCAAGAAGCCGGAGGCCTTGTAGTTGGATCTCACGAAACCTATGCAAAGACGAAGGATACGCCGCAGTTCGGCGACGTTGATGAGGCGGTGTTGACGGGGAGGAAGTACATTGTGATTAGGGCCATCGGGGATACTGAGGTGTGTCTTGCTTATATGGGGTCCGTGACACTGGGGGAAAGATGTACTGATACCTGTGGGTGTAGAAGGAAAAGGGACCGGATGCGCAGAAGAGGATCCTTGGGGACTTCTATGAGACTGTGGAAGACTATGATCCTACAAGCTAGAAGAGTCCTTTCCTACCGAGAATATGAAAAGCAAAGAGCAAAGCAGTGTCCTATCTCAGTCCATTACGATCAGGTACCAGGAGGCAATGGAAGACGAGAGGAATTTAAATGGTTCCTTTTCCGTCTGATCCTAAGAGCATACGCCTCAACAAGCGCCGGCGCTCATTCGTCTCACGCCACTGGCACGTTACTTTCAACCCGGCCCGGGCTCCATAGGGGCGGCCCCTTCACCAAGTACCACATCCTCGGACTACAATCCTCATTGAAAACTCTCTGTTCTCCTTTGAAACTTATCGACGAATCACTCCGATTTCCGATCACATGCACGACGAACAGTTGAAATCATAACGCCCTTTGTCATCCAAGTGTCAATCATGGTTATGGGCGGTTTATCAGTTTCAATCTAGAGTAACGCTGAACAAAGATCCTACTACCCTTGCTTTCCTTCTCTCTCCATGTCGGCCATATCTTCGATTGCGAAACTCAGCACTGGGCTGAGCCTCGTCTTCCAGACTGCCATGCTTGTTTGGGACTCCTCGCCTACCAACCGTCTGCCTGTCGTGGCTTACTCTCCTAACACGTGGATGACGACGACGTTCTTCGCTCTGAATATTGGTCTACAGGGATGGTGGCTCTCTGATTGCTGGCCAGCAATGAGACCAGTGGATACTAGTAGGCTGCCTGAGGATGGAGATGCTATACGAGAGAAAGTTGCCGAGAAAGAACAACATAATGAAACGGCCGAGGAGTCCTCTGGGACAGCGTACTGCCCTGTCTTCATACTGGGAAACCTGTTTACTGGTATAACTATTATTTCTATCCTTACCTGCCTGGCCTTGACTTCGTACCCAGTCCTATGGTCAGTAGCTTGGATGCAGGAATCATTCACCTTCGCCCAGGTCACTCTGATTCTCAACGGTGCCCTCCAATTCTTCGCCATCTTCGGGCTTCTAGCCGTTCCACGGCGAGTGCACGACATCCCGATCAAAAACGACTTGACGCATATCATCCTACGTGCCAACGCGGGGCTTGCTACGCTCTACATGTGGAAAACATGGGGTGCCGTCGACGTTCGCAGCTTTCCTCGTGTTACCCTTGTATCGCGGTGCTTACTGTCACATTGATGTTATAGAAACTGATTTCGCCTTCGATCCCCGAACAGTTTCATTGCGCTCTAGTATTCCTCCTCTTGGTACGTATTCTACCATCTAAAAAGGCATCCTACAGCAGATCTGACGAGTTGTATGTATAGACTATCGCGTCAGGACCAGGTCCGACATTGGGAATATGCCTCTTATATGTCCTTGTCGCTCTCTCTTTTGGGGAGGGTCACAATCAAGGATGGAGAGACACATTTCCCTGGATCGGTCTCTTAGTCCTTGTGGCTATGATATTGGATTGGGCATTCGCGAGAAGAAAACTCGCTAGCCCCACATCATTGGAGGTGGTGGAAGACTTATAAGAAATGTGGCGTTAGGATCCGCACCTCGCCTCACATTTACCGTAAATTTTGATTGAATATCCTTCTGGGACACTGGGTCTCCTTCAAATCAGGGCAACTATGAAGTGCTTATACTGGTAATGCATGACGAGGTGGCGCAGAATCGAAGAACCTATTCTCCTCAAGTTTAACCATAGCACGCCACACTTCTCGACGGGGGGATCATTGAACGCTGAGATCAATACGTTTGCAAGCAAATTTCACGGCGACTGTTGTCCGATTCAGTCTGATTTTCGACGTCTCGAAACGCCGTAGCTACCAGGAATGTCTGCAGCTCTCCATCACCCGGTTTAGAAACTGTAATGGATCTTTTGACGGCCATATGAGACGCTGAGGCTTTTGTAATCTCCAGGACGCATACACCCAAATAATTACTCTGGGCAGGTTCAACTTTTTGGTTTCCTGAGCATCGCAGTGATCTTTGAGTATTTGGCAGGCATTGTATCCGACTGTTATCATCGTCCTCGTAGAGCTCCAGAAGACAAATATGGGACTCCCCGGATGTGAGCCTTTGTGTGATGACTACTCTCCAGCCTACTAGGTTTGGGGAAAGAGATAACTACGACGTCGTGCGTGTCAAGACGGAGCCGCGGAGTAGAAGGAGTAACACATCCGAAAAGCCAGAGGCCGAGTCAAGACCTACAATACGAACGAGAATCTGAGGCCACGGCGCCCTTTGTGACTTAGTGCTGTCATCAAAACTGCTCAGAGTGCAAGCAGTACAATATATGCTTTCAACATACGTTCGAAGTGATCATCGTGAAGTGGTCCTGCCATCGTCATGGCTATTATCGAGTCGGACTGGTTTATCTGTGCGTCCCTCGAGCTCATTGATAACAGAAACATACAGGCCGTCGTGTTCGTTGGGATCAAGTACTACAGCGGGGCGCATATCTTTACGAGGGCCAAGAGCACGGGTAACCAAGTCGTCGCGAGCAGATCCTGCCAGTGACGGAGACAAGAGCATTAATGATT
>RZIO01000002.1:618746-660027 GCA_004338095.1 Gloeostereum incarnatum
ACTTTGAATGTTAACATGTAGACGATAAGCGCCACAGTAGTAGGGTTTTGGGGAGCGACTGATATCTCTCAGATTGAGATGGGAAGACTGGGTCGGCAAGAGAAAGGAAAACGTTGTCTGAGCCAGGGAACTTTGGTACGAGAGGTTGCAAGCGGGGAGCCTTTTGAGTTTTCGGAGCTCCAAGCTCGTTGGGCACCATTGGCAGCATACATGCTTAGTCTACGGTATGGTTATGGTCCATCTTCGAGGCCGCTGATCAAAGCGTCATGTCCATCATAACAGGCACGATTCGGAACAGAATGAAGAATCAGAAGTAAAACTTGATTCTAGCCGGGTTTTTGAGTCCAAATGTCCATCAGTGCGGTCATAAAGCGGGTTCCTTGTGATACAACACCTCCAAGCCGACGGTCAGAGGCCTACATAGTTTTTGACAGGACGAAAATCTCTGGAGATTATTTCCTTGTGAACGACCCCAAGAACAATATGAACGCTGAGCTCAACTTGTGATCGTGTATGGTATCCAATTTGAAACGAGCACCGTGATGGCAGCAGTAGTTTTGCAAAGTTCGCCAGTAGATAGTCTCCAAGAGGACTGCAACAAGAAGGACATGTAAAACAAGCACGAAGGCTGTATTTTGAGGTCAAAAAGGAAAAATGCCACTTTGGCCGGTTGACAAATTTGGATCGCGACGTCCGTCATCGCATCAATTCACTGGCACGCTTACGCTTGAGCTTGAACGCTTACCACCATCATGTACGCCGCCAGCACGCAGCCTACACGGCCAACATCACAATACACCCAATATTCACAACAATTTGATTACAGACAACCCAGGGGGGCCCCTCCACAACAACAGAACAATTCCCAGGACGAGTTCGACGATGTCGACGATGAGCAACAGCAGAGATACACCCCTCCGGGCCAGGATGACGACGACCAAGACGACTTTTTCAACGGCGACAGCAGTGACAATGACAACAATGCGCCGCTAGCGTACATGCCTGAGCCGTTCGCTACAACTACAGCCGCCTCCCACTCTGTCCGGGCACCTTCTCCTACACATACCCAAGGTCCCATACTAGACCACTCTCATCTACGGCCAGGAACTCAGGCTGCTTTATTGTCTCACGAAAGGACACTAGAATTATACCGGGCTAATGCTAAAAAGACGCAGGACCCAGACCTCCAGTTTGAGTTTGCGGTCTTCATGATCGACGCCTCCAAATCCCTCCCCATCCCCGAAAGCACACCCGGCAATGTCATCCAGGTAGAGAAGGCGCTGGAGAAGAAAGATGATCTCGTTAAAGAGGCTACATCGCTGCTCAAACGGTTAGCGGACCGTGGGCATCCAGCGTCTCAATATTTCCTAGCGGACTGCTACGCGAATGGCCTTGGGACACCGAAGAACAAGCAGGACTTTGATAGGGCTTACCCTTTGTTCGTCCTCGCCGCGAAGCACAACCACCCGGATGCTGCCTACCGGGCTGGGACATGCTGCGAGAATGGATGGGGCTGTAGGAGGGAGTCTGCGAAGGCACTGCAGTTCTTTCGTAAGGCTGCTGCGGCTCTACACCCCGGAGCCATGTACCGTCTCGGGATAGCGGAGCTCAATGGAGAGTTGACGTTGTCGAAGAGACCGAAGGAGGGTGTGAAGTGGTTGAAGAGGAGTGCGGAGCATGCCACGGCCGAGTTCCCACACGCCCTACACGAGCTGGCGTTGCTGCACGAAAGGGGGATAGACAATATCGTCTTTGTGGACTATGAGTACTCGACGGAGCTGTTGGCGCAAGCTGCTGAGCTGGGGTACGCGCCGAGTGCGTATCGGTTAGGCGAATGCTATGAGTATGGGAAGATGGGATGTCCGCAGGATCCTGCATTGTCAATTCACTACTATGTGCGTTTTCTCTTGTTCCCCTCCGCAGATACCCTCATGTTCGCTTTGGTAGAACATTGCCGCGCAACAAAACCATCGAGACGCGTGCTTCGCTCTTACTGCGTGGTATCTAGTCGGCTCTCCCGGCGTGCTACCTCAATCGGACACAGAGGCGTTCCTATGGGCTCAGAAGGCGGCAGATGGAGGGCTGGCAAAGGCCATGTACGCTGTCGGATACTTCTTGGAGGTTGGTATCGGTACGACGGCGAATATGGAACAGTGCGTGTCGTTCTCATTGATTCTGTTGTCGTCATTTTGCTTACTGAGCCACAGAGCGTTGTCCTACTATAAAAGGGCGGCAGATCTGGGCGACAAACGGGCGGCTCAACGGTTGAAGGGCTCGCAACCAATACACCAGCCCGGAGGGCCAGGATCGGTCCTCCATCGAAGTGGGCCGGATTCCCTAGGGGATGGTGGAGAGATTGGGAAAGGAAAGGATGGGAAGGACTGTGTCATCATGTAAACGGTCCCTCTGTACGCCCCTCCACATTTGACTCTGTATTTCATTCCATACACGGACCTTACGCAATACCCTACCACGATCGTTCACACTATTCACGTAGAACTCCCCTCCCTGCTTGGACCGTTCGTTGGCAATCGACTGTTGGAATTAAATATTTAACTACATACTTACTCATTCACCACATCGCAGTTTTGTGTTATACAATACCTACCTACCTATCATTATCATCAATCGACCAAACCCTCTTAATCCCATTCCCTTTCCCTCTATATACTTTATATCTTTGCAGGTTTCTCTTGCATCGTGCGTGGGATAATGCTTGTTGCTCCAGTCGTCGACGTAGGGGCAGGTCCGGGAGCAAAGTTCACTGAGCTCATCGTCCCATTTGAGGGGCCGACGAATATGTTAGAGTCGGCGCTCAGCTTGGGCGAACTATCCCAGATGGTACGTTGCAGATCAACGAGGACGATAATGGTGGTTGGGTATAGGCCCTTGGTTACTAAGGTGTCAGGGCGACCAGGAACCTGCAGGGAAATCATGCGACTCACGACGACTTGGTTACCCATGGCCGCTACGGTTTGGACGAAGACTTGTAAAGAGCTGTAGACGTTCCAGTCTACAGCGAAAACGCTTGTTTGGACAGCCTGGGAATACGTGTACCAGTGTGACGATGAGGAGGGCAAAGAATAGAAACCCCACGGGGCACGTACCCAGAAGCACAAATAGATGAATCCAGATTCCACTAGAAGTGCGAGAATTCTCTCCACCTTAGTTCTCCGCGCAGAAGATCCAAAGGAAGCTTTGATCAATTGGCGATGTTGCCTAAGTATGACGGAAAGTGAGCAAACGGTACGGAGGGTGGTATCAACCAGAGAAAGTGCCGACCAAGCTTTATACGCGATCATTGACGTGGCTACCGCGTTCGTGGCGATGGATAGGATCCAGTTGGCTTTCCAGAGTCGGTCGGAGAGGGCACTAACCAGACCTGTGTCGGACAGGCCTCCAGTGGTACAATAGATCACACGCTCAACGATGAGCGTGACTGCGGTCCTTGATGAATTCCGGAATTTATCACAGGAAGAGAGGAGGCGCTTACCAAGAGAGCCAAACCAGAGAGTGAGGGGAAAGATCATAGCAAGACGTGTGTCTTGCCATAGTGCCCATGTTCTCCATATCACGACCGCATCTCCCATCAAGAACTGCGCGCCGTAAGTTTTCTGTAATTCCCTCCATGAAATGCCCTCACCTCAACACCGAAGATGACGTCCTCTGAGAACTGGATGACTGTGAGTGGTCTTTGAACCACCGCGGCCCTCTCGGGAAGGTCAGCAAGGGCTGTAAATTGCATATGGATGCCTATGATGGGCCGGAGGAAGATGACAATCTCGAATATGAATAGGATGGTGGACATCGTGAACATGAAGATGGTCACGATGAACATCCAGAGCCGGGCACCAGATAGCTTTCTGAATCCATTCCGACTGGTAGTAGATGTCAATGCGATGTGTAGATGTGTGAAGGGACGAAAGAACACGCTTACCCGAAGCTGTAGGTGGAGAAACAGATCACACATGCATAGAATCCTACGGAAGGGACGGTTCAGGACGTTTATTGGAAAGGATCTGAGGCGTTCAGACGTACCCCATACCATAGCTTGAGCCATCATGGCAATGCCATGCACCATAACAAACTCTCCGTCATTTCTAAGTAGCACGGGCGCAACGTCGAATTCTTCAGCCATTGGGGTAAGAAGAATGCAAAAAAGCTGGGGGTTGAGATAACAAGCAAGATGGCGTCAATATAAGTATTGTTGCATTAAATTGTATCCCTGATTGGCGGATCGCCAAGTGGTCTAGCTTCGCTATCAGCGCTCATGAGGATTGTCCGGGCGATCTTATTGGAAAACGCGTCTATGGGGAGCCCAAGAAAACGTTGCACCCAACTCTAGCGGAACCATTTCTGCAGGCTGAAGATATTGGTGGCCTACGCTACGCTGTTTTGTGTTTAACCACCAGTCACAGTCGAAGGCGCAGACGAGGTCAAAGTTCTGGATCGATCGTTGTGATCCGACGATGCCCGTGCCATCAAGCGCCCTACTTGTGGCGTAGACGGAATTATCATTGTGCACTTTGTAAATATGTACATTGTACGGTACTCTGTCTACGGCAATGGAAATCCACTCGCACTACATAAAAGAAAAACAGAATATTCGGATATGTCCTTAGACATTCTCGGCGCCAATCTGAGCTTTGCGGCGGATAGTCTCCTCAGACGACGAGCCGACATTCAGAGATTTAACGTGAATTGACGCGCCGTGTGTCGTGGCACGTCCACTGTGAGGTGGCGCGCCCGAAGCGAAATGGAGAGAACTCATATCGCGAGTGCGAGAAGCGTCCGAGTTCCTTGTGTAATCCCATATCGTGCGCTGGAAGTCAACCATGACGATGATCACGGTCGGGTAGAGTCCCTGTGCCAGGTTAGTATGCTAGACAGCATATGCACTCAAGTTGACTTACGACGAGTTGATTCCCCGCAGACGTGATCGCCAGCGAGAATATGTAACCGCCCCCCTCTTCGAAATCATGGAACGCGAGGGTTTGAATACTCTGGATCTCATAAGACACGCTTGATAACATGGAAATCAAGCTCACCCAAAGTAGAAGGTAGATGAAGCCCGATTCAACCAGAAGGGCAAGAATTCTCTCAGCTTGCGTTGTCTTAGTCGAGGCTCCGAGGGCCTCCTTGAGCACCCGCCGATGAGTCCTGATTATTCTGGCTTTAGGTGAGAAAAAAGGGGAAAGGAGCATTGACGAACCAGGCTCTGTACGCGATCATCGTTGTCGCTACTGCGTTGGTTGACATGGACAGTGTCCAATTTGCTAATACTAGGTCTTGGGTGCATCCTGGTTCTACGACAGCGGTACCTGGCGTTTGAGCGTCGCAAACCCGTCCTGCAATAAAAGTTCCTACATGATTTTGGTGTGAGCGTTTAATTCGTTCCGAAAAGGCGTGCAATATACGCACCTAACGACGCAATCCAAAGCACCCCTGGAAAGGCCATCATGAGTGGCATATCTTGCCAAAGTGCCCATGTTCTCCAAATGACAACACCATCACCGACGAGAAACTACGAGCAGGGTATAAATAAGAGATATTACTTTGTAGGAGCAACATACTTCTAAAGGGAAAACCACCTGCCCGACCAGGTCTACCATGTCAAGAATGGGTGCGATCGCCATGATTTTCTCTCCCAAAGCTTGGCCTTCTTCTGTTTTCTTGAGAAATATCCCCTTCGTCTGATACATTATGCCAAATATGTCAAACGCAAAGAGGGTCGTGGACATGAGAAACATGAGCAGAGTTGTGAGAAGCAAGAAGACTCTCGCTCGAGACGTAATGCCTTTCACGCTGATGTTCATAAGTATTCGTATATTCACGCATACAGCGGCAGGGAAAGTGAGCGCACCATAGCCCATAGACGGCCAACATCATTACAAGCACGTACATGCCTAGATATCGAGTCAATTCCTGTTTGTGTTCTGGCGCAATACAACCCTCACCCCAGAACGTTGCCTCCGTCATCAAAGGGATCGTAGTGTGCAGCGTAAACTGTCCGTGTCGGCGGAGGAGATCGTTTTCCGATTCAGTCAACGGCTCCATGGTTCAATTTCGTGCAGGAGGGATGAGATGGAGCAGCAGAGGCAAAAGAAAAGGGTCTCCTAGATATTTAAACAAAGCGAGATCCTCACTCGGGGCTCCCTCCAAGAAGGAAAGGAACACAACGCTCATTGAAGGATAAGAAATCGGGCAGAACATCTTTTGAGAAATTCAAACGGAGAGTTAAGCGCTCAGGGAGAGGTCAACTAGCCTAGTCAGATGATGCTTGACATTGATCATTGTCATATCAGGACGACGACAAAGACATGATGCGATGATGTAGATAGGTTAATGAGATTTTTATCAAGATGCAAATCCACAGGAGCTGGAGTTGTGGATAATCAGTTTCAGAGGACAGGCTAGAACAGGTTATGTTTGAAAATCCGTGTACCTTGCACATTGTGAGTTCGTGACTCGATTACATCAGCACATTTCGATCCAAATTTGGTCATTCGTGTAATGATCCGATCGTTCCGATGCCTTGAAATTTACTACAATAATAGTGAAGGAAGCTAGGAACAGTGATTTGGCGGGTTCTGCATCCTTTTTCTCCTAGGCTGTTCAAGCTTCGGTTTCCCTGATGTATGCCTACCTGTACTAGGCGTTGTGTCACTATCCAAGCATCTAGTAGGCTGTGAATGGGCGTCTTTCTCGAAAAAATTCCTGATCAAGATTGATGAAGAGAAGTGCTTTGATGATATGAAGCTTAGCTAGATCTCGCCACGCGTCCCAGCACTACAGCAACCGGGTTCTACAGCATTCTTTCCTGTACAACGGCATTTTTAGACTGCATCTTCCTTTCTTCGTCTGCAGCGTATTGCTGCCTAAGATAGTCGCGTCAATGATTTAGCAAAGATTATGCAGACGATGCAGGAGCAGAACCGAAAGGAAAAATTCCTCAAGCGTTTGTTGAAGACCGGTAGTATTCGCGACAAGATCTTAGCGTACGAAACAGCGATGGATGGTTTGCGAGTTAACGAGTCTTGGCACACTTTCTATGGTCTATCAGCCTCTATAGTGAACACTACGTATCAGGCCCCATCTACATATGAGATGAAAGGAGCTTCAGACTCAGAAGTCCGAGTCTCCAATCCTCCCTATGACTCCATCGGGCTCTTTGCGTCGTCAGGCTCCATTTTTCAAGTTCCATCTACGCCTCATTTACATATGACATGACAAGATCATCCGATTAAAGAGTTAAGGCCTCTTCCAATACTTATGCCCTTTCCGTGCTATATGTGGGTGTGGCGCTAAATGTGGCGGAAGAACGTTATTACGTAATATGATGGCACAGCTATCACGATCGGCTCGGAGTGATTTGCCACTTCAGCTTGCATCTGTCCAGCATAGAGATGGCCTCGTCATCTTCGTTGTCCTCCGTAGTAAACAACCTCGTGAGAGCCTCGATGGGTACCACTATTCCCAGCACCGTCAGCGACGACGACCTCGACAGAGCGGTTAAAGAGCTTCTTGTGAAGGAGGCCAAGAAACGGGCAGAGAAATATGGCCAGCAAGGAATTCGCGCCTATTTATCTAGTGGATTGTAAGTTATTCTTTCTCTAATTTATTTGGATATTTGACTGACTCTGTGGTACAGGTCAGAGAGCAACGCTCCGAGGACGAACAAACGATTCCTGTCCTCTATCATCAAGAGTACAGACGACCATAACAAGACTATCCTCCGAGCACAAGCTCAGGCAGCGGAGGAAGTCAAACGAGAAAGAGAGGAGATTGAGCGTCGTGAGCGTCGTGCACGGGCTGAAGAAGCAGCAGCAGCCGAACGCATGAGAAGGGGCAGTAAGAGGAAAGTCCGCGACTCTGAGAGCTGGGATCACTGGGATGGCAGAACTGCCGACAGAAAGAGATCACGGCGAACACGAAGTCGGGACGACAAAGATGAACACGAAGAGGAGGACGACTATGAACGGCGGCGGAGGCATCGGTCGCGTTCGAGATCGAGAGACAGAGACCGGGACAGCAGCAGGCGGCATCACAGGGATAGGGACTCAAGGCGATCTCACAGGCATCATCGCAGCCGGTCTCCAATCAGGAAAGATGGAAGATCTTCACGACGCCGTTCAGCATCCAGAGACGCACGGTCCGACGGCGGGGATCCTTTGAGACGGCATTCTCGAAGACACAGGTCACAGCGAGCCTCTTCTTCCCGTTCACGCTCCCGTACTCGTTCAGACTCTGAAGAACACACTTCGAGCTCAAAGAAACTTTACAGACGCTCGGAGGAAACTGTACATTCCAGAGAAGACGAGCTGCGTTCAAAGCTAGCTTCCCGACGCGACAAGGAATCTAGTCGTCGGAAATCACCTTCGCCACCACCGCCTCCTTCTTCACCCCGTCGATCCCGCACGTCTTCTCCCATGTCCGTATCCCGCTCTCCCACACCAGGCCCCGGACCCGACGTTTCCCTACCGTCCAAGATGGACAAGTACTTTGAGGAGAGCTACGACCCTCGGCTCGACGTCGCTCCCCTTTCCGCTCCCAAGGTACCCTCCACAGGTCTCATCAATAACGCCGAGTTCGAGGGCTGGGACGCCATGCTTGATCTCATCCGCCAGCGGAGGGAGGACAAGGAAGAGAAGAGGAGGCTACAGAAGATGGGTCTCAGCAAAGACGAGATCAAGAAATCTCTTTCTGCGGGCTCTGTTATCTCTTCGTCAGGCGCTGCAGATAGGTGGTCTGGTGGGAGCACGAGCATTATGGATATCGAGTATAAGAAGAGAGGGTCAGTGAGGGAGTGGGACATGGGAAAAGAAGGGTTCTAGTTGCGTATGCTGTGCGTAACGGTGCGCTGTACATATAGATTTATTATATCCTATCCTACCCACATATGTATCTTCTTGGATCCTCAAACTGCATCTATCACCATTACATTATTCCTTACTATCTATGTTCACTGATCATGAACAATCTTGTTCAACACGACCAACTCCTCCACCGACAGCTGATTCGCTAGTGCCGAGAAATTGCTCGTGTTTCGCGCCGCACACTCTTTGAGGAAGGATACGAGGTGTTCCTGGGCGTGCGTATCAATCAGAACACGTCCGCCTCTCAAAAAATCCCCTACGCACCTGCATATTCATCTGCGAAATCGGATCACTCTTCAAATCCTCATCGTCGCTATCGTCCAGAATATCATCATTATCGAAAGCAAGCCCTTTCGGACCAATCAGCTCGGAGAGATAATCGAATTCGCCGTCCTTGAAGGAGTGTGCTTCGTCTTCGTCTGCCCATTCGTCGTCCTGTTTTCAGAGCGTTAGGCGGACAGGCAAGGGAGGAAATAGAGCACGTACCTCGTCAGATCCACCATCCTCTTGTAGAGCGGCAATCGTAGAAGAATCTCCTCCGGTTTGAATGTCTTTCAAGAGTATCTTGAGTGCTTTGACGGGGAAAGGGACCGACGTGAATTGATGGGGAGCTGTCGGCAATATCATCAGCTTTTCATATTCCCAAGAACCAAGACCCAGCGCGCACCCGACTTTGTCCGCGACCGCGTCATAATGACTTCAGAGAAAGGAAAGTGCGTGTGTTGGGTATCTGCCGTCTTGGGGTAACAGAGAAGGGTGCTCACCATTTTTTGATTCAGCGCTGACGATTATATCCCCCTTGACCATGAGGTTCTGCAGACTCGGACGCTCGGAGACGAGAAGCTGGGACAGGCCCATGGTGCTGGTACGTGCGGGCCAGAAGCCCTGGAACGTCTCGGCGTTCTCGCACCACGTCTGGATGAGTATGTCGAGCCCTGTACGTCCTTCGACTGTCATACCTTCGAGCAGGGACAGAACAGTGTCTCGTTGGTTGTTGATGAGGAACGCGAAGGGTACAATGAGGCTCTGAGATAACCATGTGTTAATTAAAGGCTCTACAAGGGAAGGAAGGTTCGGGTCACCTGAAGGAATGTAGCTGTCTTTGCAGTCAGCATCCTCTGGATCATGGCTTGCAGGAGCTCAGGTAGAACCGGCAAGACGGATTCACCCGCGCGTCGGAGAAGGTGGATGATGAGCTCTCCGATGGTAAGTCCAGCCGATTCGTCATCGCTCTGCAGCAGCTTCGCTACCAGCCTCAAGACATACTCCAACCCCGTCTGTCCCGACTCGTCCCTCCACGCAAGAAGCTGAGCACAATCTTTTCGCACCACGACAGTCAGACAGGATATGCCGTTCTATAACCACTGTTCAGTTAAAAAGAAGACTTAAAGAGCGATGATATTACCTGAAGAACATCCCTATCCTCCGCATCTCCAAGACACTTGAACAAGTGAGGTGCGAGCATCGCAAAGAAGCCCTCCCCAAGCCCACTCGTCGCAGGCGCCCCACCAGCCAACGCACTAACCAGCTCAATCGCCGACCCAGCAATGTATGCATCCTTCTTGTCCGCCCCCGCAATCGCATTACACAAGATCGGCAACGCCTCCTTCACCACTGTCTCATAGACTGAATCAGAAGGAGAAGACGCCAGCGAGTTGAGGATGTCAGGGAAGATGGAGAGGAAAATCGGGTCTCTGGTGTTTTTACTCCACACTTCGAGGACGGCTTGGGCAAGGGCGCTGGCGAGATCGGGGGAGAGCCATTTGCCGCCGTCGACGTCGACAATGACGGCTACGGTCTCGAGGACGAGTGAGAGGGTGTCTTCGGTTGTGTGCATTAGGAATGGGCCGAGGTCTTTTGCGATTCGGGGCATGAAGGGTGTTAGAGCCGCGTCCTCTGATCCGACGCAGAAGCTGAATGCCAACAACGCGAATCAGTCAACAGATACATATACAAGGCTTTAGAAACCCACTTGTGAACAGCCTTGACGGCAGAGATCTTGACGGGAATACCAGCATCGTTGGCCTCCACGACTTGGATGGCAGCTTCAAGGTATTGACCTGCCAGTTGTGACGGTAGAAGCTTTGCATATTGACTAGCAAACACGAATCCTCGACCCTGCAAGAATGGACATTCTTCGTGCAAACAAGTCAGCCACTTGGAACACACAGCGCAAAAGAGAAACTTACCAGACAACGTGAGGGATGCAGGGATGACATTCGCAAGCAGATACTCGATGTCAATGGGCTTAGGTCTCCCCGAATCTTGTTCATCTGCGATGAAATCTTGGATGGTCTCAGATTGCGACCCAAGGGCAGCAAGGGCAGCTTCCAGAGGACGCCACCTAAGATTCCCTCATTCAACTCTCTGGAATGTCAGGACGGGCAATAAAACATACCAATCCGATGTCCCGGCCTCACGCGCTTGCTGGGTAGCCTGGATAACTTGCTGTACCGTGTTTTGCAATATCTGGACAATCTGTGCCGGTGTGCGGTCCAAAAGACACTTTAAACAAGGACATTAGGACCGAGCATTACGGGCACGACTCCCATCTTACCGCGAGTAGATCAAAGCCCGCAACACGGACGCTGTAGGACTGCGTTTCATCGTCTTCTTGCGCCACAAACGCGTTGGCATTGGTTGCCCATGTATCCTCATCCTCGTCGGTCATCTGAGCGTAGTTGAAGATGACTGCGACTAAAGCAGATGACGACTCCAAACTGAACCAATCCCTGGCTCTCCCTCCCCTGGCGACGGTAGAGGTGAAGTCGACAATAGCACTAATAAGTTGTGTGAGTTCGACAGGCTCGTCTTCAGACGAGGCTGGGATCGATTCCGTTGAAGAGATATAGTAGCTTGAAAAGGCTGGGAAAAGTACGTGCAAATGATGGAGAGATGCGGTAAGATAGTCGGGCAAGAAGGAGACCATAGCGCGAGGGAAGGAGGTGTGGATGGTGTCCAGAGCCCTGAAGATCTGGATGCGAACGGAAAGCCCATCCCAGTTGCCTGCGGTAGAGACGTCTTGGATGGGGTCAAAGTTGAGAAGAGTCTTGAAGGCTTCTAGCCATACAGGTAAGACAGCCGCAGTGGCTTCCTTGACGGCTTGAGCGTGTTGCTCCTTGACCATGAACAGCGCGATGACACATTCGCGGAAGACAGAGATAGCGCGGGCACGAGTAAGGGGTGACTGAACCTGAGGGCCACGGTGAGCGAGGGAGTAACTCTCAACAGGAGGACAAACCTCTCTAGCTCCGAGGATAGCGAGCAGCACGGGGAGGAGATCACGGAGTACAGGGAGGATCTGATCCTCAGTGAGGTCAGACTTTATGAATTCCGCAAAGACCTGCATTGCGCCATGAACGGAGTCGGTAGAGCTGGATGAGAGCAGGCTGATTAGGGCAGTGAGAAGATCCGGATATTCATCCGGCCAGTCAGAGCTCGCGATAGATGACAGAACGTGGGCCTGTGGGACGGAATCAAACTACGATATAATCGGTAGTTCATGCCACGCACACAGAGAGAGCGTATTTTCCTGTTAGGGTCGGACAACCCTCTGAAGATGGCGTCTCGAATTTGGGATTTGACCTAGGCAAAGTCAGGAGAGCTTTCGTAACTATGCAAAAGACTCACGTCTGGTTGGGGTGCTGATCCTTTGAATCCCTGAAAATAGGGCCCCCATCTTTCGCGAACGTACTTTCGGAGTGCAATGGTGGCAGAGTGATCACCAGAAAAAAAGTCAGCAGACGCGTCTTTTTCTCCAAAAAGTCGCGTAATACTCATCTGTCTTAATGAAATGTCAACGTCTTGGGCAGTAGACAGCTGAGATAAAGCCAGCCCGGTAGCTGATTGGGCCGAGTTAAGTCCATCGATAGAAATAAAAGCAAGAAGTATAAAACGCGCCTGGAGAAGCGAAATATTCAGCCAACTTGAGCTCTGCGGCCATTCTGGAGTTTGGATTTGGGTCCAACGTTGACCTGAGACACTCTGCAATTTCCGCGGTGGTGGTGGTCATGGTGCAAGTTGAAGATGGGTGCTGGGGCGAGAAGCGCGTGGGCTCCATTTTTCACGCGATACGAGCACGTGAGCTGACCTTGGCTTTCCTTCCTCCCACTGTCGCCATGGACGTCGACGCGAAAAAGACTGTTTCACGTAAACGCCGCAAAGTTTCGGCCGAAGAAGATGGCGCTTCGAGTAAACCAAAGCCGGTGGCGACGAGGAAAGGCAAGAAGAAAGGTAGCCTTTCTGGCTTGCTGGACTTGCCCATAGACATCCTTCTAGAGGTATTTCAATCATACTGCAATGGACTTGTATTAATAAATGAATTCATCTAGATATTCTCTGCGCTATTTCCCTATGATCTCTTGCGTCTTGCACGCATGAGGAGGGACTTTAGAAACCTTCTCATGCACCGATCCTCCATCGCCGTCTGGCAATCAGCACGCGCCAACATTCACGACCTTCCTGCACCTCCTGAGGGAGTCTCAGAACCTGCCTGGGCATCTTTGGCTTTTGACCAGTACTGTCATGTAACGCCGCATTACTCTGCCCCGCGTTCTCAATCCAAGTCTTGACTGTCAGTATGCAGATCTGCGAGACAACAAGTGTCCGTACGATATATTGGGCATTCCACATGCGTATGTGCTCTAAATGCTGCAGGGAACTGTATGTCTCAATCATCTGATCTCGGACCTTGAGCTGATAAGCCTCCGCAGTACTGTCCTTGCAATGTACCAGCACCTGGCAATGGATCTGAACGACCGGGAGTTTGCTCCCATCGCGGTGTCCGTGACTATTGTGGACCAGACAGATGGTCAGATCTTTCTGCCCGCGTTGTCTCTTGCCTTTTTCACCTGTATTAGGACCTCATCACGGATATGCGTTCCGTAGCAGCGTCGAGGATGCTCACCAATGGTATCGATCCATCAAAAACTCCAAGAACAAGGAGGCCTATATCAAGAAACGTCAAGACGAGGTTATCGCCATTCAACAGGTAGACGATCTCGTCATTCTGTTTAAGCCTAGCCTAACAAGCAAACGAGCACGCCGACCTGTGTAGGAAATGGGAGAAACTTCTGGAACGCCACAAGAAGGAAGAACAGATACGAATAGGAAACGAGAGGACCGTAGCGTGAGTCTCCACGTCTCCCCATGCCACAGCTGTCATCGACTCCTTCCCATATCATAGAATTATTGCACGACTGGAAGCTCTAGGATGGGGTGACGAACTTAAGGCTATAAAGTACCCCGACAACTTTAGGGGGCTGGAAATTGTACACAAGCCTCAGCATCTCACTGACCGAAGTTCGTAGTCCCACCACTTCTGATGTGGTAGAGCTATCTAATCCACGGTATCACACTAGTCTGGAAGAATATCGAACCAACTCTGATAGAGTACATGGAAGAAATGAAAGAAAAGCGCCTCGTTCGCCAACAAAAGGCTCAAATCGTTAATCGTCGCTGTATTGCCGCCAACGTGCTCCGGGCTCACAAAGTCGATCCCCTTCTAGAGCTCATGCCCGAAGCCGTCGACTTTTGCGCTTTCCTCCCCATCAAAGCCATCATCGAGTTTCCGGCCAAAGTCAAAGTCACCGAGGCGACTTTCGACCCTATTGTGCCCTTAATACCGGCCCTCTGCACGAACTGGCGCAATCGGATCATTCGCTACCTGGGATGGATGGCCAGAGGATCTCCGGGAAACCCTCCTTCCCTGTTGAACCGCCCACTCGAGGACAGCGCCCCGACCGTCAGCGAAACCGATCTGAAGCGTCTGAACCTAGCCACGACCGTCTTCCGCTGCACATTTTGTAGCGGTGTAACTCGCAGATACATTGGCTCTATCACGTCTAAGAATAATGATCCCGAGCCGCTGTTCTATCCAAATGTCCTTCACCACCGATGCCTCACCAAGACGATGAAAGCAGAGCATTTCTGCCCTCTCCCTTTCTCACAGGAACCTGAAGACCCCACGAAGAAGCTCCGTCATGAAGTCGGGGAACGTGTCAGGTGGAATGCGGCACGTTTGAAGAGCGACAAAGTCTACTCCGCCATCGTTCGTGCAGTGGTCACAGCCGCAGGGCTCAATGCAGACACTGCTACTGTCGAAGAGATGGACAAGGTTGACAAGTACTATGCCTGCCATGCTGACACATGCGTCACCACGCTCGACGATGGAAGGAGGACGGTCTCGGCTTTCAGATGGAGGAGTGCGGTACGTGACCTGCTCGGCGTCTGGTCCTCTGGTATTGACCCTTGCGTTGGTTCTTCAGGTAAGGCATGTGGACGAGAAGCATAAGCCCTCTAGTAACTGGCATGCCCTGACGTCTGACGAAGTCTTGGATCGTGCAGCTGAACAGGCAGCTGAGGAGCCAGAGCAACGAATCTGGTTGTGTGTGCACTGTCGGGATCTCTACAAAGAGCTTCCACCGCTGACGATGTCGAAGATAAAGACGCACATGATAAATGAGCACGTACCTCAATTCGTCAGCCATCAGCGCAGGACACTGACCGAATGTGCATCTGCAGTCACCATCTCAAGAAGCCCAAGATAGATAAGAATTACTTCCGAGACCCCGCAGCGGCTCCAGAGGGGGCGAAAGGGGACATGGAAATCTATTTTTATTAGAGGTACATGGATAACCAGTGCGTGGCTGAATCCACCAGCTAGCAGAGCGACATTGAATGTAGACACAGTACATAAGCTGATTAAGGTTTCGTAAAACTTAGTAGCCCCCTTGCTTTAGCCATTGGTAAAGCCGCTTCGAATAGACTGTCATTTTCTGTGTACTGCCATTGCATGGGCTGGTTCAGAAATTTGACAGTTAGGGAGGAGAGGGAGCTTAGGACCCCTGATACAACGACACTGTCCACCCTTCCCAAGCCCTCTACAACCCACGCTGGCAGGGGAGTTCCACGCCTCCGCCTGATGTTGAAGGATATTTCCAAGCTGACCCTCGTGAGACGAGGTGATGTTGCTGTCTGTAGAAAGTAGCAAAGCCAAGGAAACGGACTCCTTTCATCATCTGAGATCTGTAGGCGGGAAACCCGTAAGTCTCTGAGAACCGTCGCTGGGCGAAGGTTGAGATGATCTAAGGTTTTTCCTGGGACGAAGTCATTGATGGAGGTGCAGGGCTCAAACTTAAACATCTCCATAGTGTGGGTGCATTTCCGAAGAATTTGCATGATATACTCATGAGACTTCCAATCTGGGACGGTACCGTGGGATATACCGGACAGGGAAAGAGAGTTAAGCTGGGAGAGATCCCAGGAGGAACACAGACGGACGAGGGCGTCATTCGAATCAAAGACAGTTAGGTTAATGGATTTCAACTGTGCTGCGTGGGCCCGAGAAGCCGTTTCGGGCGTGGGCGGCAAGATGAGGGGGCCACCGTTAGACCAAGCTACATGTTTGAGCGTTGGGCACCCTCCGATAAGCTCAGGAGGGACTCGTGCGATGTTACTCAGTACCAAAGTTGTCAAAGGAGACGTCTGTACGAATACAAAGAGCGCCGATTGAAGGGCATTCGGCATAAAGGTGAACGGTATCAATGCCGAGTAATGGGACCGGATGCTGAGAAATGAAACGTTGGGAAGGACAGTGAGGATGTGTAGTAGGGCGTCATCCGCTGATAGATCGTTGGGGAAAACGCCGAGAGACAAAGACCGAACATATCGTCCGATATGATGGGATGATTTGAGAAGATTGTAAAACCGATGCCGCAGAGCCAACCTAATGTCTCGCGGGCGGTCTAACTTGATCTCGCGAAAGAGATGGCTTTGGGCGGGTGACACAAATCTTCTCCAACTCAGGGAGCACGATCTCAGTTGGATTAGGCGCAATTCTTGGTCAGTTATAACTTCAGCAACTTTTTCGACGATGAAGTTGATAATCTCTTGCGGGCATAACGAAAGGGACATATCCCACTGCCCAGGCATTGGGGCATGGAAGTTGCGGAAGAGGAAGTATGCATGACGTAAGCTTGAATTACCGCCACATCGAACGCATCGCGACTGGTCTTTGCTCCTTTTATTCTCCGTCTTATCAAAGGCTCAACTGGCAGTAATGGGTCCTCAAAATCTGCTATGTCTTCAATAATGATGATCTTTGGCATCCTTCTCAACACAGATTACGATCAAGTCGCTCCGGCCGTCAAAATTTCAAAGGCCACTGATCATTTGATATGCAACAGCGTACTTGGTGGAAGAGCCACAGAACCATAGAGCCTAACATTAACGGGGCGCATCCCATCCGCCCTCAGGGGCTGACTGCAATCTGGATACTATGCTCTGTCAACTGCTGACTACAGTCTGTTCCTGGCGCTCGCGTTCGACAAAAAGGACCTCACCAGGAAGACAGCACAGTTATCTTCCTCCAAGCTCTTACAAGCAGTAAATCCCGATGGATCCTCTTACCGAGTTTGAAGACATGCTCCTCCGTCGAGAAGGGTTGTTTTTGTTACGCACAACCATTCCTCTGATGACAGAGACTATGTTCTGGGGTTCGTGCCACGCCGCACTGGTAGCCCTCCGCGAACATAAGCTATGCTAATACGGTGTATATTTAGGATTCTATGTCGTTGTGATGATTTTCTCCGTTTATACTCTATGGTAAGCGGAAATCGCAAGCTACACTCGAGTAGTGTATTAAACGACATTTTTTAGCGTCAAAGGGTTCAGCAAATCTAGAGCCAGAGTATTCATGCTGCTTACCACACTCCTCATGTTTTTCACGTCAACTAGTCTTTTCGCTGTCGATATTTTTGGCATTTTGTACCAGACAAAGATGATATCTCTGCAAAGGCCAATCGGTTGAAGATAAGGCCTTAGCAGTGGGGCCGACCCTTGACAACATCGACCATGTCGGCCAAATCCTCTTCCATTTGGAGGTATGGGGTTCAATCTTTGTCTGAACCATAAATTCAATCTGCTATACAGTTTCTGATTGGTGACGGTGTCGTTATCAGGAGAGAGAACTTGGGCACTCTGGCAAGACAGGCCCTGTAGTATGATTGCATTTCCTGTAGCAATCTGGTTTGCATCCCTTGGTATGTTCTCTCCGAGATGTTCTCTTTGCTCAACTTCCTAGACGCGCATAATCTGCCTAGTTTCGTCCTTTGGCGGCCAGATATGTGAGGCGACAAAACCAGGCATCAATGTACAGGAGCCAGGATGCTCCAGAGATTTTTTGATAGCAAACTGGGCGTTATCTATAGGTGCCAATGCCGTAGCGACGTTTATGATCACATATAGAGCATGGTGCGATGCAATACAAGTTCCTATTGAACATGTGTGCTGAATCGATCTCTTTCGCAGGCAGCACCGACAAGCAATCAAAGCGTCATTTGGACCTTCCGCCAAAACGACTCAAGTGGAAAGAGTTCTTGCCCTTCTCATCGAATCAGGATTTATCTATCTGCTTCTTTGGGTACGTTCATTTTTCTCGTGTCTCGCTGCACGGTCTACTGATTGTTGTCACTCTCACTCTCAGGCTGTTCAGGCTACCGCTTTCGCTAATTTTGAGGACAGCGCCGGCCTAATTTTATCTCGTTCAGTAACGTCTATGGGAAATCAGTTTGTAGTGAGTAGCACCACGTTCCTGAGTCCTTTGACCATCTTCACTGAATGTATCTTCCTAGGGTCTCTACCCCACTGTGATCATTGTCCTAGTCGATCTTCAACGAACCTTCTGGGACTCACACAGCAAAAACTCCAATGTACGCGATATCAGCACGCTTCACTTTGCTGCAGGTGGGGCACTGGATAGCGAAGACGCTGGAACCATGGGTCGAGATTCGGTTCATATTACGTCTTTGAGTAACGTCTTGACCACCTCAGGGGACGTACGTCATAAAACTGAAGCTTCCTCCGTTAAAGTCTGGCAAATTACCTATCCCTCATCTTTCTCCTTGGGATTTTCCACTTCGTAGATAACTTAGAGACGTAAATTGCCAGTGAACTGGTAGGGCTTGTGCAGTTTTGAACTATCCTTACATCCTGCTATCACCGCCTCATCTAGGAATCGGGCGGTCCGTTCCGACAGCACCGATCACCGATCACTGAGTTAAAGGCGGCCATTGCCTAATTAGGGCATTTTCGTCGTCGAAGATGGTGAGTCATACAGCTTGGTACCTATTCTCACTTGCACTCTTATGGAAGGAGGCTTCCCCAACCGAATCGCTCGGAACCATCGCTCTAACACCGGTGTGATTCTCAAAAAATTAATGAGATCAGGACTGGCTGAGTGCTAGGTACATGAATGAACCAATATCTTATAAGTAACGCAGTATAAAATCAAATACTACTCTTAGTCTGACGACCAACAAAACGAAATAGGGAGGAGTGGATTAGGGATGTTATAAAGAAATAGTTCCACAAAGGACTAGAATATAGAATACGAACGAGATTTTTCCGAAGATGATGTATGGCGTATTGGGGGTCTAAGTAGTTACTTACTGAATTACTGAATTAGAAAATTGGGTTCATGACGTTATGGATAAAGTGTTCAGTGACATTGCGAATGGTGTACAAATGAAGAGATGACGGTGAGAGATGAGTTACGTGAAAAGGATCGTGACGGGTCGTAAGAACTCCCCGTGTTGAAGCGGAAAGGAGTGTGGTGTGGTGGGATGCGAAAATACAGATAGGGTGTGGATTAACGCCGGATGCGTGGGGGGTAAGTAATGTTTTGAAGAGATGGAAGAGGGTGGTGGTCTGCGAGAACGTGTTTACCCGTGCTGACAGAGAAGGGGAAGTTCAATGAATGTACCCTCAAAAGTGAACGGAGAACTCACGATGACAGCCCGGAACTTCTTGATATCCTTAGTCATCCTAAGCTCGATGCCGCGATAGGCACAAGCCATCTGGAGAGAGGTGAGGTGCTTGTGAAACTCCCCGTCGTGCCACGAATGAGCCGTGATCGACTTCAGCGACGGCCGAGCCTTGACAGCTTCAAGGATGGAGATCATCGGTGTGTTCTTGTCTAGGGTGAATGCTATATGTTCAAGATCTTGAGGAAGACACTTGAACATTCCAGGACCAGAGGAACAATCCTCGATGCAAAACTCCTTCAACCTCTCGCAGGACTGCAGGGAGGAGAAATGCCTACGATGACAAGAAGGCAAGGACAATGATTCCAGCTCCTTTCCATGTGCATCCAGCATGTAGTCCAAGATCCCTGTCAATGGTTCGCGTTCTATACGAAGGACGCGAAGGGTCTCGGCGGAGTTATGAAGAAGCCATTCCAGGAACTCTGCTGAAGGAGACGTCTGGAAGTTAAGGTGGAGCTCTCGAAGACGACCTGGAAACGGTTCGGAAGAAGAGGGAAGCTCAGGTGGGTTACCACTGAGGACAACCGACTGGACCGTCGGCCAGACATCGAGGAGCTGGGTGATGGTATGAGCGTTGTCCGACCAGTTGTTTAACTGTAGGGAGGAGACAGCGGGGCCGAGCTTAAGCAATGAAAGTGTCTCCTCATCGAACGAAGGAGCTGTACGTGCCATACGCGATGCATCTGGAGAGCCCATGACATCTGCTCCGGGAGAACCGCAGCCGTATACCGAAAGGTTCACGTCGGCGAGGTTGGGGCATAGAGTGATGGCGTGGGCAAAGGACGACTGTGTGAGTCCGGAGGGTTGATTATGGTCGAGGACTACCCGGATTCCCATAACTGCATCTCCCAGGATGCGGCCATGTTCGGTGCTGCGATCGACGGCAGCACGGAAGGCCTCAAAGGAAGCCTGTGAACGGAGAGAGACATGTCGAAACAAGAGCTTCTGCGCAGCGGTAGACCATTGACGACAGACGAGAGCGCATGCCACGAGGAGCTGAGTGTTAGACTCAGGTTGTTCATCGGCGCAGGCGTTCTCCATGATCTGGAGGATAATTTCCAGGGGCATGGGTGGCATAGCAGAGCATGCTGAACGAGTAATATTCGTTCTGTGATATGCGGGGCATGGTAGAGTCGTCAAGGCAAAAGATACAGTATGTTTCGTGGCCTGTGGTGAGCGTAAGACATAAAGCTATTGAGAAGGCGGGAATGTGACATACTCGTGGCGGTAAGAGTTCAAAAAGGTTGAAGAGGCCCATGGCTTTGAATGAGGACACAGTTACAGGCAAAAACGCGCAGAGGACCTGCCTCCGGGCAATGCCCAGTATTTATACGGAATGCCTGACGGAAGATCTGAACGATCGGTGTGAAACAAAGAGGAAACAAAAAGACTGTTAAGCGTGCGAATATCCGTTGCCTTGGTTTGCTCCTTCCCTACTCACGTCCGAATCCCGCGATCTTGAGATCCTCGAACAAATCTAGAAGTCTCCGTCGCATCTTTTTTTCTCTTCTTTTATCCTCATAACCTTTCAAAGATTTTCTTACCATTCGGTCTCTACTACCGTTGCCTCTGCTAAATTCTCACATTAATCTTCCCTGGGCTCTGTCTCACTTGCTGTCCATGGCTCATTCTTTCTGAAACCCGGATCTTACGTTCCTGTTACGGTACCACCGCAAAATGCAGCAAATGCATTGCCGTGTAATCCTCGGACCCCCCGTTGAATGAGTCAGTGGCCCATATAAGCAGTCGGCCACCACGTCTTCCATTCTGGTTGGCTGTAGCATCATCTCCGTCGCTGTCATATTATGGCCATGGATCCTACGTACAAATTATATCCGACGTTCTCCCAGTCCTTACAGCCCCCTCTAGCTAATTTACGTCCTTTTTTGGCTCTGCATTTCATTTACCCTAGACTTTTGGCCCGGATCCATATGGTGGATTGTCTCCCGCGCGCCCCGTGCGCAGTGTCCGCTCCACCTCATATGAGAGAACAATAAGACGGTATCGCAGGAATCATATCGGATCTTCCATATGCTGATAATTTTCTGGCTGCTGTTTACAGGCTGTTTATCGCTTGTATACCGCCTGGTCCTGATAGTGGTTTTTGGTCAGAAATTTGTTCTCATCTCATGATGGACTTGTGATGGTGGACTTAGTGAGAAGGACTCGAAGACCGTGATAACGGATTCGGAACAGCGCCACCCTCGCAGGAGCCTTGACGCCTAGACAGACAGATCATGATAATCTTTCCGAAGGGCTGTTCGTTGCTGCGTTCCATCTCTCAGTCAATCTCTTATTCTTCAAAGTCTTGCAATCGTTCCATTCCTCACGAACAAACGTTCTGCGTCCTGGAGTGCCCCAGGTAACCCCGGCCAGCGCGCAAAACTGTTCCCTTCCCGCCGTCGTCCGTCTATTTAATTTTTTTTAGAATTACCGTCTATCGAGGGTTCTATATACCTTCCTATTCGTCTCTTCCATTCTCATCTGTCAATCCGTCAGACGGTCATTAAGAGCATTGCCATGTGGTTGGCGGCGTTCACTTTTGACGCCACCGCCAAACATATCTCTTCTATTTCTGGAGTACCCTACACGAGGAGGGCACTGGAGAGCATGAGGTCCTCTGATAGCATCCTTTGTATATGTGGCAGGTCAAAACACGTGAGTTCTGGGCAAGTTCTGGGGTGCGTCAAGAACTTCTCAGGCATTTACAACGAGGCTGCTGTCTCTGAGGAAGCTGTCCCAGTGGGAAGTATTCACGTAGTTCGGAGTCATTCTTGTGGCGAACGGATATAACGAGGCGTACCTCTCGGCGGAGCGTGTTCATCAATGGGGTGGGTACGAACGACGGTGAGCTGGATTGCATCGTATCTGGAAACTCGTGTGTAGTCTAATGCATGTATAGGCTAAGTCAAGTTGAAGTCAACGAGTCGAAGCTGTCTCTGTATGTATGGACCGCTCGCCAACGGGTTCTGTCTCCGAGGTCTTCTTCTACGTGCCTGCAAACCATTGTTCTCCTCGACGTCGTTTTCGTTCGGACCAGGTACATAGTCATCGTACTTGTTATTCGCGTCCGCGCACCTAAATTGCATGCGCGCCTTGCGAGGCAAATGATTCAACATCTTGGCCCTACAGAACACGCTCTCTTTCTTTCTCCGGATGGCAAGTCATCTCAAAATGGACTTGCATGCCTATTTTCCTGAAAGCTGTACAGTTGACTATTTGACTCGCGTGCCCGTTTTTTTTCGCCGTTTGCCCCGTAAGAGCCGCGGAAAAACAGGCGTATGGAGTTCATTTTTATAGCACCCACGGCAAAGTTGCAACTCGCGGACAAAAAATCCCACCACTACCAAGGGAACGCGCGCCAATCGCGTTTCGCCTGTGGCGTCACTTAAATTTGTATCCACGGACGATCCTCCGCGTCTTTACATAACGGTGACGACGGGGAGCATCACCCGCTCCCTTCCCCAATGGGGGACCAAAATGCATACCGAGTGCGAAGGTGGATCTGGACTCTGGGGGATCCGTGGATCGTAGGAATGGTATGAAGCCCCTCCTCCCTACCTACCTGGAAAAACTAGAGGCATCTTTTGGAAGCTGGTCGATATGGATGACCGAGAAAGGTCGTGGAAAAATCTTTTGTCGAGAACGCGCCCGATACGTTGCCCAGACCCGGAACACTTCCTGAGTAGGTAATTAAAATGCACGGCGGGGTGTGGAACAATGTGGAGATAGCTTAGCTACGTACTAAGGAGCGTGATGACGCCACATACCGCGTCCTGAGAAACGCACGAACGGAGCCGACAGCAAATACTGACTCTCTTGCATCCCAAATGAGAGCGCACAATGCATAGAGAGCGCACAGATAGCGTAAAAAGAAACGGCGCTCAGGAACGGCGCGAGGCGTCCATCTTTTGCGAGAAGCGAGGGAAGCGAAGATCAGTGCGCTGCTCAAAGCTTTCCAGACAGATTTCTCCCATGTCCGCATCTCATCATTCCTGTGAATCCTGTCTCTCCTTCCTTGCCTCGACCCATGTATCCCAGTCCCCTACAACCTTCCCCAGTCCATCATCCGACGGCGACACCTGATATGCCCCCTCGACACCAAACACGCCCTCACCAACCGCCCTCCTCACGAAAGGCACGAAGACGCCAAAGAACACTTCACCAGTGGCAATTCCCATTTCCTCTTCCGTTTGCCTCTCCTCCTTATTCCTCCTAGCAACTTCTGGGTCGGTGAAGAGCTGCTTGATGTACGCGAAGAGAGCTTCAGCGCTCCCCTTCAAGGAATCATCTAAAGCAGATTGGAGATCGTGCTGGATAGACGTGGGAGCAAGCAGTCGAAGGTTATTAAGCGTCGTCAAGAGCGCGTTGGTATACTCTGCTAGTGGTGGGTAAGACGCTATGACATGTGGTGGGACGTGTGGTGGCGTTATTGTCATTGCAGTAGTCGCAGGGACGGAAGCTGCGTCAGCGACAACGAGGAACTTGGACGGTGGTGTCAAGTTGATTTTCCTTTTACCCGTGGTCGGGGAGAGAACGGAGGAGGCATTAGCACTACCTGTCTTTTCCTTCAACGTAGTTGACCATTGATGAGAGGCGCGTCTGATCTCGGCGGTGACGCTGGAGAGGACGGCGGTAGAGAAGAGGCCGCTTAGAACGCCTCGGAAATCGAACCCTACGCGCCCGAAGGCGTTTGCGCAGTAGGTAAGCTGGGTGAGGAGAGATGGGAGAGAGGGTAGGGGAATGCTAGATAGAGATGATCGGAGGAGAGGAATGAGATGTGTTTGGAGGGAATGCGACGCGTAGGTGGAGAGTATCCTGTGGAGACTGGCGGAAGGAGAATGAGAATCCTTGCCCGAGGTTGTAGGAGGCCTCTCTAGGAAGATGGTGGAGAATTGAGTGATAATATCATACGTGCCTTCCCTCCACATATCGATGTACTTCTTGAGATACCTGGTGAGATCTTCCGCGTCTCTCTCGCTCAGCTCATCCACACCGACAAGCCGGAGCACATCCCTCCTCGTCCCCTCTAAGTTTGACTTCAGGCAAGCCTCCCGCCCTCCGATAAAAGCTAAAGCAATTTGCTCTTCCGAATGAACTTCTGCGTCTGAATCAAACGCGTCCATCTTCCGCAGGAAATTGACGGCCTTCCACAGCGCTGGAAGCTTTCTGTTCGGCTCGTGTAGAGTGGTCAACAGTGACAGCAGCATCTGTGCTATCGAATGCTGCACCTCCGCCAATACTGAAGCCAACACCGGAGGTGGTGTACCAGAAGAAGAGATGGATGTCGCGTGTGAAGCTAACGAAAGTGCCTCCGAAAAGTAGCCGTTCCGTACGCAGGTATCAATGAGAACGGGTATATCGAGGAGGTCGCGCAGCTTTTCATGTTGGTCGAGAACGACGCGGGCTTTCCTGCGCTCATTGAGAACGTTCTCTGTCCTGTCGCGCCATCCTGCTGCACTTTCTTCTAATGCAGGAAGACTGAGGTTTATAAGATTGTTCAGAGAAAATGACAGAGATCCAATGGCATCAGTAAAAGCCTTTGTGGTGCTATGCAGCGAGAGAAAGGTCGGATACGATGTGTGGGTGAGGGATGTCAAGCTGGACGTAAGGTGATGAGATTGGGTTTGCAGTACAGAAGGCTCGACCAGCAGTGTCTCGAGAGGAAGGGAGGTCAAATGAGAGAGATAGCTCTGCGATAATTCGCTGTTTAACAGGGGTCCGCCCGAAGATTCGGCGAGCATGTCGACCAGCCCAACGTCCGGGACTGCCAGCTCATCTTTCGTGGTGGTGTTCTCTGACATTTCTAGTAATTTCCTGTAGCATTAGTAAGATTAGATGCTATCACATTGCTTATAAGGAGACTTTACGGGAAGATCAGTAGACGAGACGGTGCATCGTTGGCAATGGCATTGGCAGGAAAAGAGTGATGTGCGATCATATGACCGCTGTGATCCTTGTCCTCTTACCACCACCATCAGATTCATAAACACGACGCGTAGCACTCTTCAGGAATTTCTGTATCTTTCGGGCACTAGTCATTGAATTGCCATGGACTTTCCATCAGTAATGGACTCTGTCTCTGACTCCCTTACCTTCGTTCCTCAAGTCGACCCAGATGGCAATACGAACATGAGGATGATCAGAACAGACGCAGGAACCGCCATCTCTCGCCCACCCGCTGATATTGCATCGCTCGTGAACTTTCTAGCTGCATGATGTAGCTAAGGTTCTTCCTTCAATCAAAACGGCGATTGCTTCCGCGAGAGGGTAAGCATGACCTATTTGAAAAGTTCTCTTAGACCGTATTCTGATTCCATGTTAGGAACGTAGTTGAACGATCTCACGGGATATATGCTCCCGCTCATTCCATGCACGATGTCGACGCGAAAGATGCTATAGAGAAACTGGTGGATGCTCTAGCCGACCTAAGCCATCCGAAGATTTGTGGTGCGTCTCTGTATCACTGTGTTCCACACCCCCGATCTCTCGTAGGAAGACGTCAGACACAATCTCGCTATCCTCACCTTCTCCCATTCTGCGCATTCATCGCCCGTTTCCTCGGTCACCCTCGCTCAGAGAAAGATGTACTAGGCCTACAATACGATCTCTCCACCTGCCGCTGCTGACCAAAATTCGCTTTATGCCTTCCGCCGGTATGGTGCAAAGAGGGCTCACAAGGTGGAGTCTAATGCTGGCGTTGCTCAACGATATCTTCCCGTCGGGTGCCTAACAGTCGATGAAGAACCCTATTCAATGGATCCTCGTCGTTCCTAAACCTATCGTGCTGGGAACTCCGGCTGGTATCCATGGACATCTACAAAGCCGACGCCGCAGGGATCGTCGTGTCTTCCGAGCTATGTAGCACCAGCACGTCTACGAGATCACGGAGATCCCACTCAACAACAGATTCTTCTTGATAGTTATCGTTTCCTATTTTGACTCTCATGAGACCAGTTGCATAGGGGACGTTCGTTGCTGTGGAAAACGTGGGCGTGCTAGATCGTTGGGCAGACGATGGATCATCCCATCATCCCGCACACCGTTATCAAGATAGTATCAAACGATCGAATAGACCTGCACTTCTTATTGCTTATTGAGAAATTACGCGTCGTCGGCGTTCACGACGCTCGCCATAATAGAACGAGAATGAGCATAGAATCTTGCTGACTCTTCCACCCTTCCTGTACGCTCGAGGAAGTCAAAACGGAGGTGACCTGCAGGAAAGAGCAAATCGACCAAGCACCCTATAAGATCGTGGACTAGTGTGCGACGCTCGAATGACATCAGGAATGTAACGGATGACCATGACACGATGATCAAAAGCCAGGATAGAAAAACTCATGGATGGACGGGAACCTCCGGACCAGGAAGCGTTCAAATACAGTTGGAACTCTGGAGGCGGCCTGTCCCAGAAGTGATACTGGGCTCGTTCTTCAGGCATCTCGGCAACAATCGCCTCAAACTGCTCCAATGCCCCCGAAGCTGTTGGTCGAGCATCAGGATCGTGCTGCATCATCTTTTGAAGCAAGATATCGAAATCAGGAAGTGGTGGATTTCTGCGCGCCTTAGAAGCGCGAGAAAATAAGAGATCGAAACGGATAATCAATGGCCAACCTCCAAAAGTCGTTTAGGCCTAGCAAGATGAAAGCCGCCAGGAATAAGACGAATGGAGTCCATCATCACGTTGAGTTCGCTTATGTCCCTGGAAAACCATCCTAAGCAGACCTTATCTTCATGAGAGTGTTTATCTTACATGTGAGCAATATTCTGTCGATGGAGAAATTCCAGGCCCTGCGGGAATAATCAGGACGAATGAGTCCATGGAAGAGCGATGTACCCACTTCAGACATGCAACGAAATGCTTCTAACAACTCGGGCATACAATGGAATCTAGGTGAGTCGATGGGACGGAGCATAGGCATAACAAGTAATACGAAGCCCGGATTTTCTGGGAGCGAAATTACGTCCAGGACGTGAACAGAGTGATTTCTTGGGTCACTTCTGATGATATAAGAAGATTGATGGGTGGATATAGCAAACTCAGTTGAATCGGGAGGAACGGCTTTGAAGACGACTTTAGTACCGTCTGTTTCTCTTGTGGCGTCAAGGATATTCCAAGGCTGTCACGACATCAGTGTCCTCTGTTTCGGAGGCCAACATTCTCGTACATGGATACTAAGACTATCTTCATGTTGGAATACTTTGACTTGGCTCTTGTGATATTTCCACGAAGGCACCCATCCTGGGCAATATCGCGGCCGCAGCTCGTATCCAATAGACGAGAGAAAGGGTTCTATATTGATCCAGAAGTACTCGCTGTGGAGAGGAGGATAAGGGTGAGAATTATAGGCTTCTACAGAGCGGCCACTTGGAAATCCTTCTCCTCGCTCATGACGGATGGGAAGTTGGGAACAACATTCATTATTTATTTAAACTCCGACCGAGTCATTTCCCATATTCAAACACCCACATCACCTACAAACGATGACAGCCGTGGGGTTCATCAAGCCCAAAGCCTTGACCGGATGATCTAGAAGTCGGCCTCGCAGTACTCCTGATGACCACGAGGTCTCCATAGTTTCGTACTATCCAGATTCCAGATGGGCTAGTACAGGCAAGTACAAACCAATTATGCGCCGGACAAGCAAGATTCCCAAAGCCTCATGTAGGTTTAGACTGATTCGATATCATAGATGCTGTAGTTATAAAGAGTGTGGTTACAAGTTCTTATCTCCCCTACAGAACTTCACGCCTTGCCAATGTCTAGACAACATCGTCAAGTTGAGCTCTCTAATCTGCGGGCGGAAGCACGGCAACTACGAACGTTCAAAAGAGCCCAACATGTCATTGCGACGGACTTGCCTGGCTACTCTTGACAGGTCTGCTCGAAATCCTCTTTCTATGGCGTGGAGAGACGATGTCTGATTCACTGAAACTAAAGACTCAAGGAATCCATCAATACTTTCGATTCTGCTTCAAGGAACTACGTCTACGCCACTCTCAAGTACGCATACCACTCAATCATGTATCAAGAAGAGCATCAGAAGTGGCTTCAAGATAAATACGCGGAGTTGGACGACCTTCGTTCCAAATATTGTGTTAATCTCCTCTGGCCGCATGCAGCAGCCAATCCCACCGACATATGTCCCGTTCTTTACAGCGTTGGTCGGCGCATCTCATAGAATTACGAAATCTCGGGAAGAACCATCCTGTCGTCGTAGACCCGGCCGTCCACCGTGAACAGTGCGTATTCTAACATCTAGTTACGTGGATGCGAGAAATATACGAGATTATCTTACTAGAATGCATGGGTCGCATCATCACCATGCCTATAAGCCTCAGGCTAGAGGGACGCGTGCGCCCTCAGAGGTCCCTGATTATACCCCGTATCCGTAAGCTTATGCTTTAGCTTGGATTATTTTGGTGACTTACACGAGTTTGTCAAAACTATAGTTATGCTCAACAGTTTTCCAATCTTCCCAATGCGGGACAGCTTCCGTAAGGGAAGTGTGCTACCAGCGTACTGTGGCTTAATATCCTTCACAGCGTGCCGTCAACGCAGCCACTATTTCTACATATTACTCGCAGCTGTAAGCCTTCTCAGGCAGTTCTCACAGCAAAATCATCACTCATTATCTCCCTTCAGAAGGAAGCGACCAGCCTCAGGATCCTTACATGTAGGTATAATCTTGGTACATGAACAGACATGTCGTTAACACATATGCTTTACGATACTAGGACTCATGCGCTCAGCCCGCCACCGTATGAGGAATCTTCCGAGTGGAAAGTCCTTCCCCTAATCACTCTTTCCCGTAGCCGTCGCAAGGGGAAAGGCAGGCAGTACTTGCCAAACAACGGCAGTAGATCATTTATTTGATTGCTCCTGGTCCGTATGCATGCCAGTCTCATGAAACCTCGATGATTTCCCTCTGCTTTGATCTGTTCTCTGTATTCTGCGAGTTCGATTTTCTCTTACTATGTTTCCTGTGCTTGTTGTACATGCTCTTATGCTCTCTGTGTGCTGTGATTCTACTTCTCTTCCCCGTTACTCCTGTTTGTATCCACCTATAGTGTAAGTAATAAACGAGTTCTGCCCCTTTGCCAGTGGCAAGCTTCTTTTCGTGTCTCCGATACTTGGGGGCTCGTTCACCCATTACGATTATATGGTATCTATGCTTCCCCGGAGACTATACTCGTCCTCAAACTGAATGGGCATTCTAAGCATGACATACCAATTACTGCAAAACTGCTATGCAATCTTGGTACAATTGGGGCGTCGGCGCCACAGATGTCTTGACGAGATAAGATTAGATAACTACTCACCTCCAACCATCACCACATATTTGTATGAACTCCCCACGGCGGGACTATATCTGGCTACATCCTTTGGTACAGACCACGGCTCAGGAAGTCTGCACACGACTCGAATTTCGCAGGCTACTCAAGCTCGAGCCAATCTATGCGCGGTCCTGAAGGCCTAGGACAAGAGGACTGACGGAGAGAAGGGCTACTTGCGTCTTGTCAGGGTGAGTCGCAAACTTGCAACCGTATCATAACTATACTAAGGCTTGCGGTTACCCAGATTTTAGTTGAATACATCCTCAAACTGCGTGGAATAATCGTTTGTGTGGCTCGTGACGATATCGGCCTCAAGAGCGAACGAGGTAAGGTATCCCAATAAATTCTCTTGTAACTGCTTCAACATCCGTCTGACCAGTCTTCAGCTGGCGGACAACACTCTCAGCCAACGTCTTTCGCTCTTTCGCTCATATCAATATTCCTAACCTTCGCGCGGATTATGCTTCTTCCTTCCCGACGTATGCCTTTGCTCTCTCCAACCTATTGCTGGGTCTCTCGGAAACTACGACATAAGGGGTCTATATCTGACTCGGACCGAAAGGCGAAGGACGAGTGGCCGGCTGAATCACGCTGTCACTTTTCTGTGTCGTGCTAGTGGAAGTTTCTCCTACATTGTGGATATGTTACTCTCGGAGTGGGACTGAAGTGCCTAGGGCTCAACGGGATTCATTCGGCCTCCGAATTTAACTAGGGAGGTGAACGATGCACTGGCAGAGTGAGATCTCTCCTTAGCGGAGTCCGCTTGTTGATGCTGATTCGGCTGTTTGAATCAAGGATGGCCCTGGCAGACACCCAAAGTCTTGCTATCTGCAAGCTGCTTTCTCGTTCCGCCCATGACAGCAACATCCAAGTCCCAGGCCTCCGCTCCCCCAATCTCATCCTTCACCAGCCCTGATAGCTAAGCTTCATCTGGAGCGCCCCTCTTTATATCCGTCAGCATGATCGCTTGCAAAGTCTTTGGGGGACGGGGAAGTATCTGCTGACCTACGCTACCATCTCGCCAACGAGGTATCATTTCACGACGCACTCAGATGGAAATGGCTTGGGATCGATGTCGGAGAGATTGGCGGGACAGAGAAGGGTGGGAGGCGGTCGCATTCGTGATATGGCCGAAGAAAGCTCTGGAAGCGCTGAAGGATGGAAAGAGTGTAGCACTCGGAAAAGGGGAGAAGGAGAAGAAGTCCTCGCGGAGGGAAAAGACTGCTGAGGAGCTGGATAGTGTCGGCGTTCGGGTGAAGCAGATGTCTGATGAACGGCACAGTGAGTATGAAGTTCTCGCCCCCCCTGAGAGACGGAGTCTCAGGGAAGACTCAGCTACTTACATTTCCAGCCAGTAGCCTCACCAGGAGATCTCCAAGCGAGGATTCCCGCTGCAGTAGCTTTTTGTAAAACCTTGCATGTCTCTCGCTCCCGCACTTAGCTAGGTGTTTAGATCCTGAGGTCAAATCAGGACCTTTCCCCTCGCCAACAACAGACGACTTGATTCTCTTTCAGCAGCCCAACAAAGATTGTGCACATAGTATTAAATATGATTACGACAACGCCTCACACTGTAAACTTGCCATCTTCTCCCTTTGTCTCCTTCCCAAGGAACCCAAACTCGAATCTCCTGGAGTCTCGATATCTGGAACATCTAGCTGCGACTCGGACATTGCCGCATCGCGGCTCATCTCCGGTGGCGCAAATTGTAACGAGCTCACAACCTGCGATGCATGGCTAGAGTGGTCCACTGTTGGTGCATCCCAGTATGATATTCTGAGCTGGATGATGACAATAATCAGTGTCGGGTATAGGCCCTGCCATTACAGATTGATGGTCTTGAGGATCAAAAAGTGGGATACAAAGTCATGGGAACTCACGACAACTTGTGCACCCATAGATGTGATATTGGCGACGAATATGGGTCCAGGCCCGAATTCAGTGAACAGCGCAAAGTTGCTGGTTTGCACGGCCTAGAGGGATGATCAGAAGGTTTCCCTCAAGCCTCACAATGCTGCTGACCCAGAAGAGCAGATAGATGAACCCCGACTCCACTAGAAGTGTAAGGATCCTATGCGTACTCTTTAATCTCATTGCGGCAGTTCTTTGTTCACGCCTGTGTTCCCTATGTCACCGCCCGTTTTTAGTCTATAACGCTCTTGGGGCAGAAAGAGATGCAGCAGCTTACCGCGCTCGATAGGCAATTAGACAGGTGGCGATGCCATTCGTCGCCATGGACAGGGTCCATGCAGTAAGGTAGAGGCCATTTCCAGCGGCGCATATCGGTACTGGGCTCTGTCTTCCATCAAGACCTCCGCATTTGACCCAGATGACACGTTCGACGGGATAGATGACTGCATGTTCTCGTCAGATGGGACGGTCTATCAAAGGCTCTCAGCTCACCTAATGCTAAGAACCAGAGAAGAAAGGGAAAGATCATGACGCGGCGTCGACGAGACCACAGTATCCACGTCCTCCACAGCACGACCGCATCGCCCATGAGAAACTACGTGACTAGTCAGCTTCTTGCACGATTATTAGAGCTAACGCGCAGACGGAACGGACCTCAAAAGAGAAAAGCAAGTTGCCGATGTAGAACAACAACCGATCGGGACGTGCGTTTGGCGCCAGTCTGTCGTCCATCGTCTCCCCGGAATCTCCCGGAGGTCTCATCATGAGATTGTTTATGTAGGCTACCGACCGATGCATGGAGAGTGCTAGTTGTACTGTGGAAGTCAGGAACATCGTCACGATTGCGATTAGATGGATGCGGTAGCGACTTTGGTTCTTTCTCCTGAGTTGGCAATATCAATCCAAATAGTAATGCAATTGCAGGGGAAACCATACTAACCAGAGGTTGTACACAGCGTAAACGGTGACGAGAAGGTATATCCCTGATTTTGAAGTCAGACGGGGAGTGAATGGCGCTAAGAAGGGACCCTCACCCCAGAGCATACATTCTCCAAAAAGGTTGAGCGTGCGCAGTATTAGATTCTCACCAGTCGCTCTCAAGGCGTGATACATGGAAAGAGTTAATGGTTCAGGGGGCATCGGTGTCGACATCTTAGGCCGTAGAAGGAAGGAAGAGTATGATCAGGAAACTGACGACCATCAGCATTTTGAAGAGAATCTCCGTGCTTAATGTCGACAAGAGATGACTTCTGGCCCGATGAGATGATTCTAAGAGTCACTTGAGCACTGGAAACATTGACGTCCACCACGGAAGGTATGTTCTAAAATTCAGACACCCATATGCAAGCGGCTAGAAGCTATGAAGGATCAGATAGTGGGAGCACCGGCTCGTGGTGACAAATGTCATTTCCCTCGGCTTGATACTTGGGAAGACACATGAGGAATCAGAGTGTCGCAGCTTATCGCAGAAGACCATTAAAATCAGATCTAGAATGATGATCCTGTGCTCTTAGAGATCCACTAATAGAGAAGGACCCGTTGCACATGCCTCTCAAAACTGATGATGGAAGAAAGAATGACTTCCGCTGATAACTTCTTGCCGTCAGTGATGTCGCGCTCTCAGGAGGCATCTAAGAACAGCTAGGATGGTTACAGTTGAGGAATGAGCCAGGCACGTTTACAATAGAGCCTAAGGATCCTGGTTGACGTGATGACTACATAGCCACGTGTTCTCTCTCCGTTTCCGGGTGGCGTCAAGTATTTATCTCATCAAACCAAAGGACGGCTGATTACCAGAAGTACATTAGAGGTACAGGTATGGCTCTCTCATCAAGCTTGCTCGAACGATTCTGTGTCCAGGGACTCCGTTCAGATCTCAGGCTCTGAAAAAGTTCATCATGGTTGACTCAATAGTGATTGTTTTCAACTCTCCAAGCTTCCTGTTTTAATAAAAGCTTCAAGGACTTTTTGCGATGCGAAGGGGGCACCTTACTTTATGCGCTGTACTCTTTCTCGATGACAGGAGATAACAGGTACTAGGTACACCCTTAACTGGTCTCCAACGGGTCTCGACAGAATCTAATGAACAAGTTATACAACACGTACCTCATCGTTATCAAGATAACCAAACTGCCTGCCTCGATCATTGAACATTCCATCATGTCTTCTAGCATCATATCTACACCGCAGTAAACGCACAGACCTTTAAGAAGGGGCCACTTCGTGTTCTCATTTTCAAGGCTACCTCTACTCTCGTTTAAGCCATGGCCTCAGAGCCTGAATCACTCTTTTTAACAGAATCGGAGTCTAACATCCTTCAGTGGGCTGGCAAGCACACACTAATTAATAGCATCCCTCTAATAGCAGAGTCGATAATTTGGGGTTCGTGTGTCTTTCAGTACCAAGTATGGTTGAAATCCCGCTAATATCTTTCTGAAGGGATCTTTGTGCTTGTTATCATGTTTTCTTCCTACAGTTTGTGGTACCACTCTTATCCTTGAGTATCCGGAGATTCTTTTATCGCTTACCATGAGGCACTACTAGTCGGAAAGGACTCGATTCCCGCCCCAAGCGTACAATGCTTATTATCACGCTGGTCATGTTCACAATGTCGACCTTCCTCTTTTCCTGCGACATCTATATCTTCGTCTACCTTGTCAATGAAATAATGCTCAAGGATGCCCTAGAAGGGCAGACATTTGAGGACAAATACGCATCTGTATACACTGTTCAGCAGATGTCTACTCTGTCCGGCTTTGCCGCGACTTATGTTTTTTTTCCATTGAGGTAGAGTCTAATCGGCCTTGCCGTGGTCTTGCAAAATATTCACATCGTCGTCAGTTTTTGATTGGGGATGCAGTCGTAATTTGGAGGACCTGGGTGGTCTGGCACGATAAACGACCTTGGATGGTAATTCCGATTAGCCTCTGGGTGGCAACACTAGGTCCGTCTTAGTGCATATTCCATGTTAAATATTCTGACTGTCAGATTTAGCTCTTTTCGTTGCAGAATGTGTTGTCTACGTCAAATGTGGAGGTCTATCGGATGGCAGAATGACAGATACCATGTATTGCGACGTGGACTGGAGTCTCTATGTTGCAAGCTGGGCTTTCTCAATTGTTAAAAATGCTGTGGCAACTTCAATGATTGCCTACAAGGGCTGGTATGTTCACGACGATTTGGTTATCACTATCTTCGCTAACTGAGCTTCCCCTGGATCTAGGAGATACAGAAAAACTATCAACGTTCATGACAAATCCTCATTAAATGACAAGGTAACTGCGGCAGAGAAGGTTCTGATCCTGTTGGTTGATTCAGGATTCGTCTATCTTATACTATGGGTACGTCTCATTCGTAGTGGTATGATATCGCCTGATTCTTTTCCATCTTTCCAGGGGATCCAGAGCATCAATTTTGCAGAGTTCAAATTTGGCCCGATGTTTCTCTTCCAGCGCACGATTGTGATCATGGGAAACCAATTTCTCGTGAGGCCAGGAATTTTGCGATCCTGATGTGCTGATGTGAACACTTATAGGGTCTCTATCCGACTCTCGTTATCGTCCTGGTCCATCTTCGCATATCCTTTTGGAAATTCGAAGGGGAGTAACTGGGCGGCTCCACGCCGAACTCTCGAACTTTATTCGTCGGAGCGAGGGCTATCACCACATGAGCAGCTTAAACAGCTATCGATTCCCGCCCCCGGAGTCCACCGCCAAGAATGTTTGATTTATATTGCGAGTAACGAGGAATAACCTGAGCTTTAGATCGCTCGCATAACTTGTTCCTTCTGCCATTACTCTCGATACCCCATACTTACCAGTTACACTGTCTGTCATTACTCTCGGCATTGAATTCATTATAGAAAGGAACGAGTGGTGACGAGCCCGACGAGTAAATGTCGAATTATTGCTACAAGCAAATGTAGTTGGTGCCGTTCTCAAACAACATGCAATCTACCAAAGCCTATAAGACATAGAAAGCCACCGACGATAATATCATCAAAGACTTGCCTTCAAACCACCAATCTCTCGTCTCTGAACCGGAGCCTCACCGCGGATCCTGACGCAGTATGGATATCATCTTACTCCCACTCCCACCCAGCTCCCCCGGCACACGAATGATCTCAAATGTCCAAATCCCAACCTTGATAGTCTCCAGCATAGGAATCGCATCGGACAAGGACGAGACGGTCTCCTCGATTGCATCGGGGCCGAAGATTGGCACTTGGTCGGACGGGTACAAGATAAGATGTTTGAGAGACTTGTATCTCGCCAACTGCGCAACGGCTTTCCTGGGATCAGCGCACGGTGGCTATGAAAACTCGGCTGTTAGATGGGGAACTTGAACACCGAGAGCGTCCAGACAGAAGTGCGAACCTTTATTTTCCAGCGTCGGAGAGCGTCCATCGAAAGTTGGAGAGTTCGGACGTGAGGAAGGACTAGAGGAAGGTCAACCACCATGGGAGACTCGTCGCGTAAGATCCATAGCATTAACTCGGCGGAATGCAGGGAATGACAAGCTCGGAGACCATCGAGGAAAGGCTGGGATCGATACGCGTCGTCAAAGTGATCGAGGTCATCCAAGCAAGTGTTGTGGTTCTGATGGGTGAAGAACGTTGCCCAGTCGGTTCCCAAGGAGAGTTTTGTGATAGTAGAGGCATGACGTGACAAGAAGTGACCAACAGCGGACAGTTGTTTCTCCAAAACTTTCGAGATAACCGCTTGAGACAGGAGGTTGAATGAATAACTCAGAGTTTCCAGTTTGGGAAACGTGGGTGACTGCGACATTGCTAACGCGACGGCTGCTTTCGGTTCAATTTCACGGAGGTGTAAGGCAGTAAGAGATGAATAGTTTTGGGCTGAGCTGAAAATTTGATCGATATCTGAAGTATGGATGTCGATGCTTTCGAGCAAAAGTTCCGTCAATTGGGAGATGTCGATGAGAGTTAGAAAAGGAGCTCGAGTTGGTGTCTGCCACGACATGACGTCGCTGATTTCTAAAACTCGGAGGGATGACGGAATGCGTAGAGGTTGGAAATATCCAGGACGAGAAGATAGCAACGTCAATTTTCGAAGCTGGGGAAAGAGAGTAAAGTCCGTAACTGAACGTATGCCATGCAGGGTAAGCGAGGCGAGCTCGGAATATGAAGTGAACGGTCGTAAGAAAGATACATCCATGCCAGAACGAGCTTTGTAAAAGAGGTGTTGGAGATGGTGTCGGCTACTATCAAGATCGAGGGAGAGGCCTTCATTTTTGGCACTCTGCGTGATTTTAAGGGAACGAAGATAAGGAGGGAGCTTCATCGACGAAGTCAAAGGGGCATGGATAGAGACTTCAAAGCTTTCTATTCCAGTCATGTGCGAGAGATCAAGCAGGTGGATAGAAAGAAAAAGTTTTGGATCGAGGTTGCTGTGGGAATTGTCAAGTTCAACTACTAGAAAAGACACGCCGCAGGCTTAACAGAACACACACGCAATCGAGATGTTCCTCAGCGTTTCTTTCTTCTGTATGAGTAGACGAAAAACGTCGGATGATAACGCATAGGTCGGAACAATCAAGTCAACGACCGACTCCGTCACACCCTTAAGATATTCAAAGGACTGAAGCGACACGAGCTTGGGTAACAGGAAAATAAAGGCTAGAGACAGGGATTAAAGTCACAAAATATCCTATTTACTGAAAAGCTCACCGCTACTCAGCGCATTTTCAGCTTCTTCGTCGCTGTAGTGCTCGGTGCAGCGACATTTGTGAGAACACCCTTTCCCTTGTTTGACGGTCAGGCGTTTGGCGAAGCGTGAAAGAGGTTCATTGTTGCCGAGCCGATTCATCTTCCGCACCACCTTTTCAACAGAATCCTTGGTTGAGGTGTGATAAAAAGACCAGCTGCTGAAAATAATGCGAAAGGCGGCGTCATGCATGTTTTCCGCCGCAGTGAGCGGGGCGATTCCGAGCCAAGTCACTAGATCCGATTCCATGGGCACAAAGGAGCTTATTTCCAACCATACTTCCACAGGAAGCGCGTCCAGATTGTGGCCCATCGTGGTGGTGATGAGAGAGAAACACTTAAGCTCACAGAATGACCGCATATGTTTGTTGCTGTTAGGGTTATGGGCGTCTATGTAAGTATGAGCAATGGGGACTGATTGAAGCCTATATAATGTGCGGTGGCTCTTCGACATGCCGCCTCGGACTAGAATCATGCTGCAGTTCCAAGGAGGCGCAGTACGAGCGCCACACACAGAAACCGCAGACACACGGATTAGAGAACCTTTACTTTCGGCCATTTGAACTGTGGCCCTACCTATTTCACTTCATCATAAACGTCCGCTGACTGGAAGTAAGGAAAGTATCTCACCTGCCCGATACACATCGCCGCCAGCTTATGCCCAACGTCCACACACTCATCCCAACTCTTCCCAGCTACGAGGGCACCCAGAAATCCTCCCGTAAACGCATCCCCCGCACCATTCGTATCCACAATCTCGTCAGCGGCTAGTGCATGCACCGGATGCACTCTCACGTCCTCCGGGTTGTCTGAAGTTACCCATACCGTTGCCTTGGCACCATGCGTAATAACTACAACCCGTGGTCGATGTGCTGAAGCTTTCGGAAAGCCAGCGATGGATTTAGCAACAGACGCGATGTCCTTCGCGTCGGAGTGTCCGGTAGCCTCCGCCCAGGATTCTGCTTCTGCCTCATTCGCGACGACGACGTCGCAGAAAGGTAAGATTCGCTGGACGTCGGAGGTGAAATATTGCGCGATGTATGGCGCGGAGAAGTTGAGTGCGAAAAGCTTCTCGGAGGAAGAGGCTTTCCGTGCGAGGTCGAGTATGAGATCCGCTGCGTGGCTGAGGACGTAGCCTTCGACGTAGTATATGGCAGCCTTCTTGAGGTAGGGTGTTACTTGAGGAGACTGGAAATGTGATTCGTCGAGTAATCTTGCACTACGTAGCGACGTGACTAGAGACCTTAGACACTTAGCACGATACGGACAGTGAGGACTATGACGAGCGCTTACCGGTGATGTCCTGTAAGGATGACAGCGCAAGCACCAGTCTTCTCTCCCACTTTTACTTGGTAGAGGTCTAGGAGTCCTTCCCGTCTATTGGCTGCTCTAAGCTGCTCTGCTAGCCCGTCATCTCCTACGCAGCCAACGTAAACAACAGAATTTGGCGGCAGGATATACTATACGTATCTAAAGCTTAGCATACTAAAGGGACGAGAAATAGAGCACATACCGCTGCACCTCTAGCTGTATTCTGGGCAGCCCCTCCTGCCACGTATGTAACCTCATAGTCCCGAGGAAGCTCGTCGTAGCTTTAGAATGCTGATAGGTTACATGCTTGCCCGATAAACGTGTCAGGAGGACATACATTGCGGCGTGTTTCTCCTGAGCAAGAATCCCATCGTTCTCTTTCAAGCCGTATTTCTTCAGTAGCTCAGCGCCATCTCGGACTTGAATATCCAATAGGGGGTGACCAATGCAGAAGAGAGAGTATTCAGGGATAGAGATAGTCATAGCGGTGTGCGGTACATAAGCGCGTAGATAAGCCGTCAAGAGCCGTTATCGCAGGCCTCAAGGCGGACACGGCCGCGACGGAAGGACCTTGTGGATCGCAAAAAAAAAATGATACGGTGCATGATGGTGGTAGGTGGTGGACACCCAAACGATCACATGCAGACTCCTCTAGTTCTCTACCACCACCACCACCACCACTAGTATCCACTACTTACCTTCTAGTTGAGATGGTGAACTGGCTCTTCATTTTCGGGCTGTACTTGCGCTATAGTACGGGGTACGACGAGGACGAATTTTCTACAATGGCCTAGCTACTGGGGCAACGTACTATGAATCTGTATAACGACTCGAGCGACGATCTAGAAGGTCCTTCTCCGTTCTGCTATGCTTGCTTGATAAACGCTTGAATGAACTACACCCTACCGTAACCATTGTATTATCGAACGATTCGATACACGGAGCGACTCTAGCATGTCGTGATATGTCTGTGTTTTTCCCTCCGTTACCCATGACGCTGTTCAAGGAATCTTTTTGCAACGGATATTCCTCCTGCATCATCTATTGATGGTGAACATGATTCGTTGGTCAAGTCAAGCAGGTTTTCAAGACCAGCATCAGCCGAACTCACTAATGAACGGGTTGCCCAGCTTAATACAGAGCTGGACGAACGTATTTCCAACCACTCATCAGAGTACGCACTCTCGGTGTACTGTCCAGTACAGGCCTGACGGATCGTTGGTGTACGTGCTTCCTTCAAGAACGTCTGACCTCGATACCTTCCTATATGACCACGACAACGCTGCTGTGGACAAGTTGTTCTAGAACAAAGCATCGCAAAGGACATCCGTCCCCAACTGGGTGGTGTAGACTCGATCATGTGGATAGCGCTCCATGATCTTCCATCACCCCTACCATCCTCGACCACTCATTCCACGTCAAGCGGTACCTCCTGACCACCCAACAAGTTGTCGATGACACCAGTTCTCTTCTTGCCACAGAGTCCGACCTTCGCGTGGATGCTCATCCCGACCTCGTCGGCAAGACGCAGAACTTGGGAAGGAAGACGTTGACCCGTACCGAGTAAATAAGATCGTGTTATGGAGGCTGCAGGCTTGAGTAGAATCTACGTACTGGTGTAGTTCACCTTCGATAAACCCTATTTGAATCGAAAGTCCATGGTTTTCAGTCCCGCTGAGTATGAGAGGATGTATTGTTGCTAGTTTGAATCGGTACGTCTGAAAAAATATTGAGACCCGTAGGTCTACCACTCCGGGAAAGCGTGTCATCCTTGTGCAGGGGCCATGCTAATCTTCTCTGTATCGTTCCAATTTTTCGTATGTCACCCCGAAGGGGACATAAGTGTAATGGTTTTGTCATCATGTCGCTAACACTTTTGTGCATTTTGTTCAGGCCACAGAGGGAAACTAAAACCTGAGGGTCAAACAGATAGAGCACGACGAAGAGAGTGGTATATTCCAAATAGCAATGTAAAGCGAGAAACCAACGAATTATATGTAATACAGTAAAATAAGCCACCTAAGAGCCTGAACTATACAACAAAACAGGAAGCCACGAGCACAACAATGGTCCGCCTAACCGTCATAACCATCCTCCTCGCCAGATTCAACATCGCATTCATCACCTTCCAGACAGTCGTCTCCATCTCCATCATTATCCTCACTCTGAAGCCGGATGGGAGCCTGTACTGGTGCAGCATCCTTGATAGCCTTCACAGGAGCAGGGATCGGTACGGGAGGGGCAGGAGCACCTACTGGGAGAGCAGGTGCACCCGCAAAAGGGTTGGGAAGAGC
>RZIO01000002.1:668059-696180 GCA_004338095.1 Gloeostereum incarnatum
ATCCTGGAACGGTGTAGCTGGTGGGAACCGGGTAGTAGATGTTGATCATCAAACCGGGCTCATCAGCAGCCAAGTATCCTCTGTATCAACGTATGAGGGGAGCACTGTCATGATGAATAAACGGAACACATACGGGATCTCAACCTTGGAAGGAGACGCAGAACCACCACCAGTAACGGTGATCTGGGCACAGGAGATGTAGGCCTGAGGGGCACCGGCACTGTGTAGACCCCAGTGTTCAATACGGAAGAGGTAGTCACCAGAGGGGATGGAAGAGGGAATCGTGGTAGAGTACTCGGTGATAGCTGTAACATGAGTGTTAGCACGCCACCGACGATGAGAAGCAAATAACTTACTAGCATCGAAGCTGAAGGTTCCGTCACCAATAATTGCACCCTTCTCAGAGATCTTGAACCTACAGCTCGAGATTCAGCACGGGTAATATTTTCCATATACGTGCTATTGCGTACCAAGCGGCGCCAGAGCCATCCCACTCAGCAGCAGAAGATCCCGCAGGAACCTGTCCCAAGTACACGGCAAAGGGACCAGGATGGAAAGCAGCCTGATCAGCCTTGAATCCGAGGGTGGAGCCTGCGGCGACAGTAAGAGTGGAGGTGCTGGAGCCGGAGGTCAGACCGCCAACATTGCAGCGCATGTCCTGGCTGAGCAAGTTCTCGACAGGAGAATTGTTGTTGGTGTTCTTGCGCACATACTCGTATTCACCGGTGACGGTACCGTCGGGGCCGATGAGGCTCGTGAAACGGTCTAGATGAGATTAGCGAAACGTCTTGCATAGGCCGAGAAGAAACATACAATGCGCCAGGGCTGGCTGTATTAGACTAAGAGCAGCAACGGCTGTAGACAAAGCAGCGACTGTGAACTTCATGGTTGCACAAGGGAAAATGAAAAGTGAGAGTAAAAAGTGAGTGAAAGGTCCCTAAGGAGAGTAACAAAGAGAAGAGGGGACAAAGTGCAGTGAACGAGTGTGAAGGACCCTGCCTCGACCTGAAGGGACTTTATACAGCGGCGCCATGAGGGCGCGAATTTGCTTTTGGGGTAGTGAAATATCTTTCCTGATCGAAATTCCAACATTGATAGACCCATTTCAACCGACGTTTCACAAAATGGATTCCGAGAGTTTTTCCAAGAGTACACATTTTACGAGAAAGACCAGTTGTTGAGACGTAACAAAGAGAGTCCTCGCTCGGAGACGATAGCTTGAGAAAGAATGGTTCCATCCACGCATTTTCAAGGTAAAAGGATGCCATTGAGCAATTTTTGCGTCCGTCTGCAATTCCAGTACTCGGTCGGGCCGCCGTCGTTGGCAATCGGAAGACTCCTGGTGGATATGACAACGCCAGGTCCCTAGGTCCCATAATTAAAATACCCGACTTGGCATACCGCGTTCCTCGCGTGCAGCGGCTAGCCAGGCTGCCTAGACAACAACCGAAAAAGCAATTGTGCAAAAAACCGAGACGGAACGAGAACAGGCGAGAACTCTGCGGGATACTCAGTCCATCCTTCTCGTCTTCGCGTTGGAGGCTCGACGGTTCAGAAATGGGAAATTGGGGGATTTTCCACAGGCCTAGCATCAGAGCACCAACACACTGAGGTCACTACTGGTGACTGAGCTTGAGATGCCACCACACGGAGGCTATCGTCGAGTTGCAATTGGCGGACCAGACCCCATGACACATGCGACTCTTTTCAAACAAAAAGCAGTATAAGCACTGGCCTCAGCAAAGTTACTACAGACTAGAAGAACGGCCACCGAGTAGGTCAGATACATACAATCACGAAAAGAAAGAAAAGAGAAGGGTTTGTCACGCGGTTCGAACTTTCGTCACAGTGGTCACACGTGTCACTGTCGTGCATGATGATGACCTCACCGTTCTGGACGCTGTTCCCGACGACGACGACGGACAACGGAGGTCACTAAGCGCGCTACGTCGCCCTACGACGGACAATGTGGGAACGAACACTGCAGGATCTGATTCGCGGACTGCGGGCAAACAAGAAGGATGAACCCAAGTTCATCGCCAAAGCCGTCGACGAAATCCGACGCGAAGTTCGCAGCGACGACATGGAATTAAAGGCTGGAGCTGTATTGAAATTGACTTATGTTTGTGATCCAACTTCCTGTAATGTGTCTTGAAGATTTAGAACACATCACCTAGCTTGACATGTTAGGCTACGATATGAACTGGGCTTCATTCAACATCGTCGAGGTCATGTCTTCGCCAAAATATCATCTGAAGATTGTCGGATATCTCGCAGCAATTCAGTCGTTTGACCAGGACACGGATGTTCTAATGTTGACCACCAATCTACTCAAGAAGGTGAGTGCGTATACCGCGTCTTTTAAAGTTGTAGCTGATATGTCGAAAGGATCTGACTTCCTCTCCGCAAGATGTAGTCACTACACTGAATGGGATATCTCATATCGTCACCCCTGAACTTGGCCGGGATTTATCCCCAGAGGTCATCCGGTTACTCACACACTCGCGTCCTGCCATTCGAAAGCGCGCCGTTCTTGCCTTGTATAAGGTCATGGTCAGATATCCAGACGTTACAGAGCTCGCCATAGAGCGTATGAAGGAAAAACTAGACGATCCGGATCCCGGTATGTTACGCCATACTCAAGTACTTCCAGAAGCTGACGGCTCGCAGGCGTTGTTGCTGCGACAGTGAATGTACTCTGCGAAATCGCACGGAAGCACCCCAAATCTTTGCTGACTCTGGCCCCTCCATTGTTTCACCTGATGACCACGTCCTCCAATAACTGGATGCTCATAAAGATCATCAAGCTGGTATGTACTTGTGTTCCAGCGGCTTATGCTTACACTAAGCGTTTTTTTCAGTTTGGCTCCCTTACTCCTCACGAACCGCGTCTGGTCAAGAAACTCCAGCCACCAATCACCGACTTGATCTCCACGACGCCAGCGATCTCGCTGCTTTATGAATGCGTACATACCTGTATCACCGGCGGGATGCTTCAGAGCTCTTCTGGTGATGCTCTGGCTCGTATGTGCGTCTCCAAGCTTGCTGGATTCATCCAGGACGCTGACCAGAACCGTAAGTCCTCCCAAGCTTTCTCTGAAGCATGTGGCTAACTGTGGAATCCAGTAAAGTACATCGCCCTCCTTGCAATGGTGAAGATTGTCCCATCCCATCCATACTTGGTGGCAGATTATCAGGATACCATACTCGCCAGCGTGAACGATCAGGACATCAGCATCAGAATGCGCGCCCTCGACCTCGTCTCCGCCATGGTCAACCGCGACAACCTCCAATCCATAGTCCAGCAGGTCCTCGTGCACCTCGTTGCCGACTCTTCCTCACCGGTACCACCCACCGCCGCCCAATCTCTGGCTGCCGTAGACGGATCCAACCCCGTACCGGTCCCCCAAATACCACCATCGCAATCCCCATCCTACCGACGAGTCCTGTGCCGACGCATCCTCACGATGTGCTCCCAAAATACGTATGAGAACGTGAGCAACTTTGAGTGGTATCTCTCAGTCCTGGTCGACTTGGCCAATGTTGCCAACGTCGATATCGGTGCGCAAATCCGCGACCAGCTCGTCGATGTTGTGGCCCGGGTGCGTGGAGCCAGGCGGTACGCGGTCAAGTTAATGTATTCCCTCTTGTGCGACGATGCAATGCTTCGGAATGCCAACGATGAAGGAAGCTGCCCGGAAGTTTTGTGGGCTGCTGCGTGGATATGCGGGGAATATTGCAGGTAGCGACGTCCCTGTTTTGATGCCTGTTCGACAGCCGCTGACCTGGAATCCGGTGTGATAGTGAGCTCGTGGAACCTCAAAAACTCCTACCGTACCTTCTGCAGCCGGAGATCTCCAACCTTTCTCCTGATATCATCGCGGTATACATCCAAGCCTCCGCGAAGATTTTTGGGCATTGGGCTGCCGAAGTAGCTGAGCGATGGACTGAAGAGGATCTCGTTGTGGTTAAGGACCTTGTTGGTCTCGTCATCACCCAACTGCGTGATTTCGTCAACAGTCCAGATATTGAGGTTCAAGAACGCGTACGACCCATGCCTCCTTTCCCGCTTACCTATCACGTAACCTCCCTCTCTTTTCCAGGCGGCGAACACTCTTCAATTGTTCACCTTCATCCAAGCCGACCTCAACGCATACCGACCCAAAGCCGCTGCTGTCGTAGACAATCCGTTCGCGGAAGTCTCGGCGTCCTTCGACCCCGTCAGCGAGCCGAGGTTTCCCAAGAGCATGTACCTCATTCAGCCACTCTTCAGCGGATACGAGCTCAACCCTGTTGCGTCTAACGCTCAGGCGAATGTACCTATTCCGGAAGGGTTGGATCTCGACGTGTGGATCATTCCTCCTGCAGTTATTGAGCCGGAGGAGAAGAAGAAGAAGATTAGGAAGGGGAAAGGCAAGGACAAGGATAGAGAGGTTGGCGGGAAGGGGAAGAAGAAGAGAGAGGATCGGAGTGGGACGGCGACTCCTGAAGTAATTGTTGTTGCTGAAACTGCGGAGGAAAGGGAAGAACGTGAACGGGTAGCTTCTACCTTGGCATATCCTTTCGGGTTTTCGCTAATCTGGATATTTCAGAGGAAGGCGGAGCGGCTGGAGAGACTGCGAGACGATCCATATTATATCGTGGACGAGCAGCCGTCGAAACCAACTGCACCCAACGACGACGATATAGAGTCAATACCAGTCGTAAAGCTAGAGGGGCTCGAGATGCCCCTCCTCACAGGTCTGGTCTTCGTCTGCCTGGTCTGTTGAGCCCTTTTACTGACCAATCATTCATCCGATAGAAACCGTCGACCCCCGATTACCTTTGCTGAGAGAGATCTCACAGCATCCGTCACATGAACCGTTCTTTATCGACAGAGAAGGTGAGATGCCAGAGGGCGCTGTCGCCACTCCACCTCAACAACGGACACCCGCCTCATTTACGCCCTCGGCTACGCCACCAACACTCTCTTCGTTCCCCCAATATGAGGTACCAGGAGAGGATAGGGCCACGGCTAATGCACTTGAGCCTATCAAAGTGACGCGACTCAAGAAGAAGGGAACAGGAACGGGGAAGAAGAAACGGACAAAGGCTGGAGATACACCCACAGTACCATAGACTTGCCACGATGTAAACAGGGGATATAACTGCTATGATATATTAATGCGCGGAAGAGGGTTCGGTACATATGCGAGTAGGTTGTGAGCGGTACAGATAGGGAGGAGCTTGAGTTCAACTTGAGAACTTGTTTAGTGTGAAGTGCGGGACGGTCCTTGAAGGAAGTGCTGCTGCGACATAAGAGGAGGGGGGGAGGGTAGTAAAAAAAGAAATTATAACTATCCTGGGTCCAGAGGATGTCAAGGAGAAACGGGGGGAACTAAAAAATATGACGCGTAAGATACTAGAACCGATAAAAAAACAAGGATGTTTCGTGGATTCGACCTGCAGAGATAATACATATGTAAAGGATTTCAGAGAGAGAGATAGCATCATCGATCATGATCCTCGACATGCTCTACCGAGTCTACGATCTCGTTGACTAGCTCCATCGTTACTCCAGGAATGATACGTTCAGCGTCCGTAAAGGCACGCTGAAGAGCGCTCAATGCCACTCTGGCTTCTTGAGACGTTACTCGAGGGAAGAGCTAAAAGAAAGATGAGTACGACGGACACTGGATGGGACCAAGGATACACGCACAGAAGCTATCGCGGGCAGAATGACAGAATCCAACATAGTGGTGTCGGGAAGATCGTCGTCCAACTGCGCATTACTCATCTTCTCCTCAAGTATCTCAGCTTCGTCCGGATATGCCTCATCGTACCCGTCGGCATAATCACTGTACTCGTCCGACGGCTCCCTTCTCTGCGAGGATGACTTCTTCTGCGGGGTACCGGGGGCTGGAGGAGCAGCCGTACGAACAGTAGCCTGATCAAACTTGCTACTGGTCGGCAGAGGTGGGAGGTCGCCTTTGACGGTGATTGATGAGCCATATCCAGATGAACCACCTGAACGTCGCGTGAAAGAAGAATCGCCCGAGATATCGGATCGCCGTGTCCCATCATTCTCCCAGGTGAGGGGTGGGCCAGATACTGGCACCTGGTTTCGCCCGATGGTCGCTGGCCGTCCAACGTGGCGCACAGTGCCAAAGTCCCACAGATCTTCGGGATCACCGCTCGCTGGCCTGTATGGAGAGTTGGAATGGGAGTCGGGGGAGAAGCGGGACACTCACATATCCGGGATATTATCATGTTCGTCCTCCTCTGTCCTTTCCCCGCCCTCGGCCTTCCATCGCTCGTGACGCTCGATCAGCTCCGTCAGATAACTCGTCTTCTTCGCCATCCTGATAAACTTGTGCTTCAAAAGCTCGCGAGCCGACGGACGCTGTGCCGAGTCAGTATCGAGACGATAAGAAGCCAAGCCACTCACGTCTCGAGGATCCCTCTGGAGGCAGTAAGATACGAACTCTCGGAAGGGCTTGGAAAAGTTGCCCTCCAGCACCGGAGGTGGGTTCTTGGGAATTAGGAAGAGCACCTATTCAGACGATGAGTCAACGGCCATGCCTGACGCTAGCCCCCGTTCACCTTCATAGGATGCAGCTCTGCATACGGTGGCTCTCCCTTCGCCAACTCGATCGCGGTGATACCCAAGCTCCAAATGTCCGCCTTATGGTCATACCCGCTCTGCTTGATGACTTCTGGTGACATCCAGTATGGAGTTCCCACAAACGTGTTCTTCTTCGCAGATAACGTGCCAGAGAGCTGGCCTGATACTCCAAAGTCGGCCAACTTCACCTCGCCGCCTGCAGAGAGGAGAATGTTGGCGGCTTTGATGTCACGGTGGAGTTTTCCTTCGGAATGGAGATACTCGAGGCCACGGAGGAGTTCTCGGACGATGATAGCGATATATTCTTCACGGAAAACACCTGGTTTCATCTGGAGAGACACAATTTAGGGTCGAGGAAAGGGCGGACAGACCCAGACGAACCAAATCCGAACATGAACCGCCAGAGCAATATCTGCGGGGTGGCATGGTTAGGAATTGGAGCCTGCGTGTGACCGAAGGTGTAGACTCACTCCATGACAATCCACAGGTTGGATCCTTTCAAAAAGGATCCGTGGTATCTAGTAGAGCACTCGATAAAGATGTTATAATCGAAAGAACCATAGCAAACGCACTTGGTAACATGAGGGGAATCCAGCTGCGAAAGAATTTGGATCTCCTGTTGGATATCTTCTATCTCATCCTCTGCGCTCTCTAGGTCAATGATCTTGATTGCTACCGTCTTTTGAGTTCGTTTGTCATAGCTGTAGGAAAGCAAGGGTGTGGATAATGGTTGAACTCAGGAGGCCGATGTTGAACGCACCCTTTATAAACCTCTCCAAAAGATCCTTTGCCTGCAAATTACGCCGATATGATTGAGACTATGAGGCACTCCATAAGAAAATCGAGTCCATACCGATCCTGTCTTGCTTCACGTAGAGCTCTTCTGGATCTTGGTTCGAGTGTTCCTGTGCAATCGTCAGGTTTACAATCCTTGTAAATCGCAAAGCTACAAATCAGACAAGCATACCATTCCACCAAAAACCTTTCAAATGCTAGTTTAGACAATCCTAGCGAGTTCGTGTCGCGTCGTGAAAAGGCGTTCAAGGGTGTAAACTTGAGATCAGAGTGGATCAACGAATTTACTTGGTGCCACGGTCACAGATATCACAGACAATCGTAAGCCTTTAGCTTCAGTGGCAGAACCAATAGAACCGGTTAGAGAAGAGAAAAAAAAGAAAAAGAGCGATAAAGAAGACGGAAAGGGATGCCTGCGGCGATGACTGTCAGAAATGCAAACGAAGCCCAATTTATGCTGTCAGGGTCCTGTGACGACATGTATCGCTTTCCCGGTAACATACCAGTGTCACTACCTAGAGGGAAATACAACAGGAAACATTCGATTATCATCAATACTGTTCTCATACTGCTGTGAAAACTGAACCTTCCCAAGAGGTATATTCTACCGCCCAAAACATCTAATTTGGGCCAACAACCTGGAGACAACTTCTCCGTTAGACTCGTACCCAGTTCCCATTCGGTCTCATTCTCATTCTCATTATTTTATTCTCATTACACAATGCTCATTACGAGGATGCCCAAAGAGGAAGATCAGCGGAGTTTAAAAATGAGACGAGACCGAGCGGAGCCTGAATTTCGGAACGGATGGTGCCGAGCCTACTTCTCCGTATCTGTTTCAACAAATTCTCAAATTCCATCGGCTGTGCCATGAGGTTGTCTTCCAAGTCCAGCTGGTCGATCACCGGCATATGGAATAGCGACGGCACGATGGAGGCAAAAGTCGATCATGTCCCCCTGAATGCTTCTCCGTGCTAGATTCAGATATATCCCGGTCTCCTGCTACTCAGGATACGCGTTGGAGAACTTAAACCGCGACACGATGAAGGGTCCTGGTCCTGGTCTATCTCCCTCTGCAGAGTCTGTCTATTGCCCAAGATCGTAGCTCTCTTCGGCATGGCGGGCGTATCGGTGTTCCTCTACAACCTGCTGCCGTACAGAACATCCATAAGACTGGCAGAGAAGACTCGAAGCATGTGGAGCGGATGAGCGATACGGATGAATACATCAAAGTCCTACGTTATCCTCACGTCCCGTCGACGCTTAGTAGCATGGCAGACATTCCGCGCGATGCACCTCTGTGGCGTAAAGAGAAGAAGGGATCCATAGTTGAAGGGAAAATAGGACTATGCGGTATTTTTGGAAGAGGCATGCTGATGGCATGTGAACCAGCTTGAAGCATAATGATTGCCTTCAGGGTTAAGGTTAGCATTGAGAAGTTTACGAAGAACTGTATGGCATTTCCAGAGGGAACACGTAGAGTAACGAGCTATTCAAATTGACGTTCCTAGCATCAGCAGACGTCCCAAGTAGCAGTGTTTCTTCGCGACGGCCAGAGTATGAGCATGCATAAGAAATTGTGTGCCGTTCAATCTAGTATTATGCTGTACGATGCCGATAAGATGTAGTCAGCGTCCTTTAACGTTCAGCACACTAGAGGCTCGGGTTGATAGAGGAATTATTTCATGGGAAGATCAAATTCAAGATGGAAGTCAGAAAGAAAGAAGGACATACGTCATGTGACTACAACATTTCTTCACGGATTCCAGTGTCACCGGCCCACCAAAATCAGTCACCAGCTGGAAGCTGCTGGTCTTAACGTGATATCGACCAAGTGTCCTTGATTTCGACATAAACAGATTCTCTCAAGCTCTATTTGTGAGCGTACCCGCTAGTTGCCCGCTAGCTCCGGCAAACTTAACCCCCACCTTCCTCCTGAGCCGTCTACTCCAGGCTAGTTTTCTGTGACACGGACCACGGCACCCGACCGCAACGTCAAAAGGGTCCCATGCTCAAATGCATGGATCTGGGGCACTGGATGAGCGAGGAAACCTTCCCAAGCGCCAGGGCCGATTGGTATCCCTAGCTCACGGCGCGGCAGCTTCGGACGACCTCAGCTCCTTGCCTCGCTTAATAGATGCAACGAGCTCTATGACGGAGATGTATAACTAGGTATATTAATGTGAATCACATCCTTAGCATGATGCATAGATGGAAATCGCTGATGCGCCGCATGATACATGCATGACCTCTCGTTCTCATATGCCGGGGAAACAATAATAAAATCTCGAATATGTCTTGGCTGACTGGCGGAGATTATACCATGCCGCACTTCAGACGTAGCGCCGCACCGGACAGCACGTTTCGGAACCTTGTCTGGTCTCACTCCAATATCGGATGCCCTAAGAACAATAATGAAGGCCTTTCATCCTATGCGCATATCCGATCTTGTTCGATAATTTTCCATCGGCCTGCAATTATGTCTAGCAGCGATTCGCGAGGAGAGAACCTGCCATGAAGGATTTGCGCTTTCGAGCTTCCTTCTCATTTTCAGTGGTCTTCAGTGCAGACCGAAACGAAAAAAAACCATCCTTCTTTTCTGAAGACAAGTGTCTCAAAACGATCCTTACAAGGGAGCTCAGGGCGTCATGTTGATCAACAGCTTACCCGCCTGATCACAAGTTCTTATTGTTTCCTGCTTCCCCACTGTGCGCGGCGCATCATCCTTATTGTTTCGATAGGACGCCATGTCTTACTTCCTCTTGTCTTTCCCATTTTTCCTTTCATGGAAATTGAAAGGAACTAGAGTATAAAAATCCTCGAATTTCTATCGCCATGATCTTCATCCACCTCCTTCCAACACACCTCAGAAGCTCAATAACAGCCTCACTCGCCCTCTAAATCATCTTCAATGGACGCTTTCACCTACATCGCTTCCTTCTTCAACGAGGACGCCGACGGCGTTGATATTCCCTCTGTCCCCGCCGACGAGGAGAAGGGAGGCAGTGGCCAGGAGGGTAACTGCACCGTTGCCTGGTCAGTCCTCATCCTCTTCAACGTCTCTGCGTTCGATTGCTGATCTTGTTCAATTACTCTGCTAGAATACCATCAACTTTTCATAGCACGCTTGGCCGTGTCACTATTTGCGCGCAGGATTGGGTGCTAGAGATGTCAGGGAAATGAGGCGTTTTGGGATCCGTCTAGACGCAGCACATTTATTATTATCCACTTCGATTTTCGCTATTATGTGTGTTTTTTTAGTCAAGAAATGTTGGGGGAGAAATTTCATGATGCTTTTGCATCTCGCTTTGCAGCTCTGTTCGAGTTTCCAGCCGGCGGAAGATTTAAGTCCTTTTGGCGCCGGCGCCACAGTTCAGGCCACAGCCGCTGGAGAACTTTTAAAAATCTAGACTTAGCTTTCCTGGGTTGAGGGCAGTATTTCTGTGACGCGTTAATTTGTGCTCAATCGCTGGCGTGAATGGGCGAGAGGTTGACGCTAGATGAAGATCTCAGATGATAAAGACTAGTATTTGTAACGGTTAGCCGAAGTCTCAACGAGTCTCGAAGCTAGTCTAGGAGCTACCTGGAGGGTAAAACCGCAGCTACCTCGGAGTTCGAAAAATAAGATCGCCGAGGAGCCGGAGAACGCCTTCTCTAGATATTGCCTGCGATTTTCCAGCAGCATACATAAGTAAATCAACATATAGTAGTGCACTGAATGATTACATAGACCTACTCTCTTTTGAATATCTGGGTCTTCTATAATGATATCTCGAATTAAGAGCAAGTTTCCTGTACATGTATTAAAAAGACGGTGGAGAATGCATGTGCTTGCTGAGTCGCGATCGAGAGATCTGATCGGACAATGCCGTTGATCGGCTATCTCATTTTTCAAACTCCGAGGTAGCTACGGTTTTACCCCCCTGGTAGAGTCCAGACTCTATATCAGTGAACGACTGTCTTCACATTATGATATAGAGGATGGAAGCGAGACTATCTCGAAGCTACCGTCTGTGCTGGAAGTCGCCTTCATCATGACCTACTATTGCTGAAGGCGGCGGCCGTAAATTCCAAGCCTGTCCTTTATAGACTAGCCAAAGCTTGAAACTTGAAGATCAAAGATCCTACGCAATGATTGACTTTCGTCACTGTCGTTTGCATAGACTCACTGGATCATCGTTTCGGAGGTTCCGCGTCGGAGATTTGCCAGTGGGGTTTTGGTTAGAAAAGCCGCTGTGTGCTCAGGACAGTTGAGAGTATGAATCGAAATATTCTACTAAAGAACATGAAGAGCCATGTATTTTTCGGCTTCGATATATGTATCAATAATCAGTTCAGCGCCCCGGCCACGTCATGATTCTTGCAAAGGCTTACCTGGTCCTATCTCAGACGTGGCGTTGAGTCGGGGAGTTGCGATAGCAAGTGTTCATCAAAATCCTTCGGCATTCACCATTTCTCAATCAGACCAGCAATACGCGTGGTCTTGTCGTTGGGACTGGGACGGCCGCGGTGGTCATTTGTTGGATCGAAGTAAAATGTGGCGCAAGACTGGTTACGTGACTCATACACTTCGGAGCTTCCAACGTCGACCATGAATCCTCCAAAACATGCAGCCTCTATTAGTACCCAAATTTTGATTCACTCACCTTGAATCATATTTCGCCAGCGCTGATATGTATTCCCATCGAGCTGGCTGCCCCGTCGTCTCCGTGCTATGATGGAATCAAAAACTGATGTAGACAACGGCGCTCCGACTTTTCTTGATACCTATAGGCGTATAGAGATACTACGCGACACTTTAAATGCTGTACGCTTAGTCTTGGGCACTACTCATTCGTCATGGATACAATCCGAGCTGCCGACATTATAAAATACGTCCGATCCTGATACGGGAACACTCAAACACGTTTTCTCCCTCCCTTTCCACCGAGTTCCCATACCTTTGACTATGGACTTCGACTCTGTCGTCTCCTCGAACTACATGGTTGGACATAGTGTCCTTTCAACTCCAGATCTTTCCCCTCCGAGCTCTCTATCGTCTAACGATGGAAGTTCCTTCTTCTCGGCAGTTTCTTTTGACGAGTCTTTTTCGGTAGCTGGTGTTGTCAGTGAACATGGGCCAAAGTCGATCTCCTTCCTTGACTCTACGACAACTTCTCCCATTCAAGTGACCTTCCCTTCCCTTCCAGCAAAGCCTTCTTCCGAGAAGAAGGCGAAGCCCACGATTGCTCCTCTACAGCTGAAGGCTCCTCCTCGGAGACCGGCGCCCCTTCCCATCACAGATTTTATACTCTCATCTCCTATATCACCACGGCGTCCGAGAAAGCTTCAGAAAACCCGACCCATGTCGGTGATCGGCCAGCGATCTACAATAACCTCTCCCATTGATGATTGTGCCTTATCAAATCTGTCTCGGACTCCTTTACTGAATGTTTGGAAGGATCAGTCGCGTCTCGCGAGACGTGCCACGTCCCATCTCCCGTCGACCAAGGCATCACAACGGAGCAGACGAAACTCTTTGCCGAGCATCCCCTCCGCCACATATCTCCAGATACCTCGTGAAGGTGTCGGAAGAATATCCAGTGAGCGTCTCGTGAAGTTCCGATCACCCTTGGAGAGTGTGGGTCCTTCATTGAAAAGTGTCCAAACTTTCTAACTAACGAGTGCGCGTTCCATTCAGTCTCGGGGCCGACAAGTGCATCGCCTACGCTCGCCATACCCCAACCGCCTTGTGCAGAATGCCAGCACTGACGCTTTGGCGTCGTTGGCTTTGACCGGAGAACTGCCGGCTTCCATGGACTCTTCCTTACTTTCAATGACAAGCATCGGGGGAGCCTTTATTTTCCCCCGCTTCTCTCTTCATTCGCCGTCTTCTAGGAGTGGGCTGAAGTCTACGTGGGATTCTGACCATGATGACGACGCTGGCCTTTCCTTGAACTTTGCCCCGTCATCTCGTCTTCCCTCAGCTCTCTCGTTGCCTAGTCCGACTACGAAATCTCGTCAAGGGATCCGCAGAAGATGGACGCTTGCTAGTGCCATCACTGACGAAGGCATCTCAGACGAAGCATTGATGGAGCAGCTTGAGAACGTACGGATGAAGGAAAGGATGTGGCAGTGGGAATGGAGAAAAAGCCCTACCACGCCTTTCTCCCCCATCATGGTTAGCGGGGCTCAGGAGGATGAGGCTGAAGCGGAGGTCTCTCTAGGCAGCAAATTTCTCCACGGTCTCCGGGGGACTTCATTTTCTACATCTTCCCTCAGTGCAACTTGGCAGACTGTCCGCAGGGCGCTCCTGGTCTGCCGAGAGTTGGTGCGAACAGAACGACACTACTTGGCAGGTTTGTATACCCTTTCCGCGGGTGAGACGACGACTCCCCCTCCTCCGCTGATGCTTACTTATTTGCCTGCACTTGTGCAAGCAAGTAAGAACATGCTGGAAAGCATGGAGAAGAACCCGAGCGCCCAGGGCGTGGCCGATGCATTCTTGGGCTTAGAGCAAGATCTGGAAGCGGCTTTTGTCGGATGGTGCGGCGTCGTGGGGAGCTTCTTTGTGGACGAAGAAGTGAAGAGAGAGCAACCTGGGAGTAACACCGGTGGTGTCACTGTCTCGTCGGAATCCAACATCAAACGACGTGTGGGGTCTTGGGGAAAGAAGATTCATTCGATCAAATCACTGAGCACAGACACTTCGACATCTCAGGCTCTTCAGGACGCTTCGAGAGGAGAAAAGAAAAGAAGGTCTAGGCCGTCTGTTAGAGACTTGGCCATTCTTCCGACACAGCGTGTTATGCGGTATACTCTCCTCTACAAAGGTGCGTTTAACCCTGGCGCTTTGTGACAAGGCTCATTGACGAATTGACTTCATAGATCTCTATTCACATACGCCTACTGCTTCTGTTTCTCAGTCTGTGGTGGAGCGAGCAATGATAGCTGCCCTTTCCATCGCCGAAAAATGTGACAGGGCCCAAGGAAATGCTGCCTTCTTGCAGCCGGCTCCTGGAGTCAATTAGACTGGAATGTTTATTTATCTATTTATTTTTATGCTTACATATGCCTAGTGGGTACTGATTCTATAATAGCAATACTTACGACTGTAGCAATACCTGTATACCCATTTCACGTTCTGAACGAAATTTATTTGTGCGTAAAGCCTGCGGCTGCCACGCGCGTCTGAGTCCGTGACACGGGGCACGTGTTCCTTCTTTGCTTTCTTCAGCAACGAGCCTCTTGACCAACTCTTGACCATGCCTGCAGCAGGTCAGCCGGATTGCATTCATGAGATTCTATGGGGAGTGGAGGAAAGCCGAAGATCAAGCTGGACCCAGGCCATCTTGTAGCCCCGAACATCCGAGTCGTTCACCCACACAAACCATGTCTATTTCCTGGTCCTAAGGCTTGGGCGTATGGCATCTTTGCGACTTTCTCTATGTTCCATTCTGCCCAAGTTGACCTCTGTTGATCTACGAAACACATGGACATGAAACTCTATGCCGCAACGGACCGCCCCCTCGAAGTCCGTGACCCAGTCACCGGACTAATGACGAGCTATCCGCGATGTTTACGCGCTATTTTTCTCTGCCTTTTTCTCCTTACTCATTTCCGGGATGAAGGAACGGATCCACAAGGGTTATTGGGATGCTAGCGATGTCATACCTCACCGGCCCTTCTTCGGGACGCTTTTCTTATTTAAGCTCTACAACATTGATTCAATTCGTTCAATCCCTCTCCTGCCCCTCCTCCATTCACTAGGATCCAGTCAAGATGATGATATGTCTCTCCCTCACTGTTGCTTTCGCGACTTCGGTCGTTTCTGCCCTCGTCACCCCGCGCCAGTCTACACCGACATTGTATCTAGTTGGTGATAGTACTATGGCCAGGCACTCTGCGTCTGAGGGTATCGAAGGGTGCGCGTCTGCTTCCTCCATTTACAACGAGCTCACCGGCTGACCTCTACTGAATAGATGGGGTACTCAGATTGGGCAGTATCTCGAGAATATCAACATCGTGAACAGCGCTGTCAGTGGACGTAGTGCCCGGAGTTACACCCGTGAGGGACGGTGGTACAACATCCAGAGCCAGCTCAAATCAGGCGACTGTGCGTGCCCCATATCGTGTCTCGCTTCTACTGACCGTGTTCTAGATGTCATCGTCGAATTCGGACACAATGACGGTGGATCTCCATCCACAAGCGATCGCGCTTCAGTCGGCGGAGAGTCCCTTACGGCCACTGAGACCGTCACACTTTCTAATGGAACTACTGAAGTCGTCCACACTTGGCCCTAGTCAGTCCAGGAACCATGCTTGTCTTCTGTTACTGACTGCTTTTCTCATCCACACAGCTACGTGTTCGCTCCATTCCTCGTTTTTGCGGATCCGTAATGGGTACTGATCGTGACTTTGCTCGACAGTCATGCCATGATCGACGGCGCGAAGTCGAAAGGAGCTACTATCATTATCTCCAGCCAGACACCCAACAACCCGTACGAGAACTCAGACACCATTATTAACAGTCCCCCTCGCGTATGTATCCCCTATGTTTCTGCTAACAAAATTCAGTATCCTAATCACCCAATTTCTCCCGAAGTTCGTTGGATACGCCAAGAACGCTGCCGCTGCTAAGGTGCACTAAATTGTTTGGTTTAGCGAGTGTCCGTCTCTAATGTTTCATTCCATAACCAGGGTGTTCCATACGTTGACCACTTTGCCGTACGTGCACCCCTTAAAATTGCATGAGAACGAGATCTTACTCCTTTTTCCTTCAGTCCTCGATCTCTCTTTACACTAAACTAGGCAAGGCCACCACTGAGTCCTACTTCCCATTTGACCACACGCATACCAACACTGCTGGTGCTAACCAAGTCGCGTGGTCATTCTTGAGCGGGTTGAAGTGTTCATCTGCACAAGGGGCGCTGTCTCAGTATGTGAATTCGGCAGGGCAGGGAGCAGGGGCGAGATGTTAAGCCTTCGCGCTATTATACCGCATACGGCTTTTGTTCAAAATTTGCATGAATATACATATCAAGTGATACAAATTCACCTTGTAGCGCTCCCAGAAGTTGTCCGCCTTCTTGCAGCAGCCACGCGTCGCGTCCACAGTCCGTGATCGTGATTCGTGACATGGCGTGGCACGTGTTCCTTCTCTTCCCCGAGCGTTGCAATTAATCTCGCTTCCATCCTCTATATCGGTCTGTGTGAAAGCAAAATCTTTTGGATCCGGACATGTATGCTGGTAATGATAATGCTTATCGCCTGACTCGGATTCAATTGGGCGCGCCCACACACGCGATGATTGACACTTTCAAACTTTGCCCTGAAACCCGAAGCATCTTGGAAGCATCCGTGTACATTGCTCATCTGATTCGCTATCAGGGACTTCTGAGTCTGAATTCCTCCGGTACATAAAATTTGGAGCACACGGGCACTATAGATATTGAATTTGCTTCCTGCCAACCATCTGTCCTCGAATCCATGACCATTCATAGGAACCAACCTGACACCCAGGAGATGAGCGGTATATATTACCTTCCTTTGTCAAGGTGTCTTCGATTCTCAGACTCTATCTCTTGCATTCTGTAGAGTTGGCTCCGATAAGCGATCCTCCTGAGACTACTAGTCACAGCACGACTCCGCAATTCATCCCCGGAAGTTTCTCTGTCGATGAGTACCGACCAATGAAGGTGGTTGTTATCGGGGCGGGCTACAGTGGTAAATGCATCTTCGTACCTCTTCTGACGTCACACATGCACTGAGTGTATTCACAGGAATCATTGCTGGAATAAGGTACCAGCCTAATATTTTCCAGGAACTTCATAATGATCTTTCTCAGATTTTTGCAACGAGTCCCAAATGTCCATTTGACCATTTATGAACAGAACACCGGGATAGGTGGGACATGGTGCGCAACTTCAAAATCCCAATCCGAGTCGTGCTCAAGTTAGGATAGGTTCGACAACAAATACCCAGGAATCGCATGCGATATACCTTCTCATATTGTGAGAACCACCCGAACCGTTACTGGAACAGCGACTAACCATCGATTTTGCTACAGTATCAGCTCACGTTCGAGCAGAATGCGAGTCTCCTTGATCTTCGCCTTAGCTTCGTCTTAATACTAAACGTGTAGCCCAATTGGTCCTCTTTCTACTGCGAAGGTCCAGAGATCCTCGCGTATCTGGAATCCGTCGTGGCGAAATACAAGTTGATGCCTTACATCAAACTTCAGCATCGCCTTGCAAAGGCAGAATATTCCGAATCTACTGGCAGATGGAAAGTTACCGTTCAGCGTACTGGAGAAAACGGAGAAGTGGAGGAGTTTGAAGATACAGGAGACATTCTCTTCACCGGAATTGGAGCCCTGAGTCGTTGGTCTTGGCCGGATATTGAAGGCATAACGAGTTTCCAAGGCAAGATCATCCACAGCGCGGATTGGAATACCGGAGAAGGCACAGGAAATCCTCGAGACGATTGGAAAGATAGTGTCGCGAGCTGGAGAAACAAGAGGGTTGGAGTAATCGGGGTTGTACGTTTCAATGGTTTCCGGTCGGCCGTCTCTGATCGGAAAGCTCTGTTAGGGATCCAGTGCCATACAAATTGTCCCAGCGATTCAACCTCATGTTGCACATCTGGTGAACTACGTTCGTGGGAAGACATGGGTGGCTGCATCGTTTGTAAGGGATGTTCTTGTTCGTCTGGCGGGAGACGAGAATGCGAATAACTGTGCGCCTTACTTATCACATCTATAAAAGTAACGTACATTGATTGGTTTTAGATACCTTCACCGACGAGGAGAAGCTGTCTTTCGCGGATCCTCAACGTTACAAACGGTTTAGGAAGGACATGGAGGATAAGAGCAACGTACGTAGGACGTGATAATCCACTTTTCTTTCCCGGGCTAACCCATTCTCCTCAGGCAATCTTTATGGCGACCATGATAGGCCATCCAATGCAAGCGGCAGGGAGGGAAGCCTTCAAGAATGCCATGATTGCAAAACTTGCAAAGAAGCCGTGGATTGGAGATAAACGTGATTTTGCTGATTTTTTTTCCATGTAAATTTACCTATGTAACTAACATGTCTAAGTTATTCCTGACTTTGCTGTGGGGTGTCGACGCCTCACTCCGGGACCAGGCTATCTTGAAGCCCTGTGCGAAGATAACGTATGCCGCCTTAAACGATCTACTGAGTCTATAGCTGATTGAATTCATTAGGTTGACTTCATCTCAGACCCTATCAAGAGAATCACTCCTACTGGTATCGAAACCGTTGACGGAAAGTACCAAGACCTCGACATCATTGTATGTGCGACCGGTTAGTTGTCATATAATCTTTAAAGAACTTATCTGACTATATATGTAGGTTTCGACGTTTCGTACAAACCGGGATTTCCAATCATCGGTAGAGGTGGCATTGATCTCAACGATAAATTTACGCCACATCCGAGAACATACCTCTCCATCACAGTTGATGGGTTTCCCAATTTCTTCCAGGCTCTCGGACCCAATGCAGGACTAGGCGGTGGGAACCTTGTAGTAGTAATGGAGAAGCAGGTGGATTATGCCGTGGCTGTGACATTGAAACTACAGAGGGAGAGATTAAAGAGTATTGAGGTGAAGAAAGAGGCAGTCGACGAATTTGACGAATACCTAGAGGTAAGCGCGAATCCGTCGATTCCAGGCACTAGTGACTCACCTTCTGGCAGAGTTATTTCCCTAAAGTAAACTTCTTCAAGCTCTCTTCCGCCACATTTGTTTCGCCCCACTGACTTCCATTATGCAGACCGTATTTGGCTCACGGTGCAAATCCTGGTATAAGGTAGGGAAGGAGGAGGGACGTATTGTTGCTCTTTGGCCCGGTATGTCTCAATACGGCTCAATTTAGCCTGCATCATTGTTCAATCGTCACCGTATGTCAGGATCCGGATTGCACATAGCAAGGGCCTTGACACACCCTCGATGGGAGGACTACAACTATGAGCCTTTTGATACTGGAGTAAAAAACCGATTCTATTGGCTCGGCGACGGGCTCACTGTCGCTGACAAAACGGATGGAGTAGATAGTGAGTGCAGTCACTATCGTCTTGGCTTGACTCTGAAGTTCGACATACAGAGGCCTGGTATCTGGATGACAGCGAGATTGATATTCCGCCTAGTAAGCCATTCAAGACTAGCTGTGATAGCTCTAACGACTCGGTTATAGTTCGTGATTGAGACCTTGGAATTTGCGCCACAGACGCCAGACGCCCCCCTCTATACCCAGAAGAGCATGCTCCTGAAATTATGTGCCCAAATGAGATGTATCATATATGTACATATACCGATGTCAGAGTATTCCTAAATCTTTCTACGTCTGGGTGAAAGTGGATTCAAATTCCTTGGCTCAGCCTGGTTGTTGCTCTCATACGCAGAGGAACCTGAAGTCATCTCTGGCAATGAAGAACTGTCTCGCCTCTCCCTTTGAAATACCTGATCATACTCTGGAGGAAGTGTCTCAAGGTCATCCTCCTCCTCGATAGATACACGGCCCGCATCGGTCTCTCTTCTGGGCACCCGTGCTTCTCGTGACGGAAATGATAACTGCGAGGGAGGAGAGTGTCCCCGTCGTGATTTCCTCCTATACCCAAATGGCACTGTGGAGCCATCACTAGACGTGATGGCACTCACGCTCTGTTGCATCTCAGGATCCTGCACAGAAGACGATCCCACATTGTATGGTTGTGTGGGAGCCTGATGATCGCGTTGTCGTCGGCGCCGCAGTCGGAACAAGTAAAGGAATAGCAACCCCAGAACGACAATCCCACCCACTACTCCACCCACTATTGCCCCAATCGGTGTGGAAGAGGAAGAAGAGGAAGCTGCTGCTGCAGTGGCTGACGGAGATGACTCGATTGAAGACATAGTTGACGAAGACAGCTCATTCGGGGGGGAAGCCGAAGAAGCCTGCGCACTATCGTCGACAACTTCAATATCAAAACGGTCCAGTACGATCTGTGAATGACCATCTGGAAACCGATCGTCGAACTCGTTCTTCAGGATGAGGGAGTGAAATCCAGGTTGGCTAAACTGTTGGCTCCACAGAACCTCCTTTGAATTCATGGTCAGAGAACAAACAAGAACGGGTGAGGATACAGCGTACTGGCGGATTTTGTCCGTCGTCTGTCCGGTTGAGTGCGTCTATGTCCTTGAAGTCCGGTCTATCGTTGTTGCAGTCTAGACAGATCGCGTACTTGCCCCCACGAGACCGTCTAATTCCATAGTAATAGACCGCTCTTGCAGGTTCTTTTGGAGTATATCATGAGATTTGTACCATTCCATGCCACAGAGCGCTCCTAGCATACCTGGAAATGTCTTGGAGCGAGGACCTTTGAGCAACAGCAATCATTTGGGAAGCAAAAAACTACGCACAAAAGTTACACTGGCATTAGGATCATTGGAGGATGATAGGGTTCCAGTCGCTCCTTCCCGAGAGGCGTTCCATGAACCATCATTGAACCAGAATCCGGAGTACCTTAGCGCGTTCATGTCCCTGTCGTCTATGGATTTATTCTTGAAGCTAGTCATGGTGTAGAAGAGAGGGAATGACAGCTGCTCAGGTAGGGGGTGAAGCTGACACCCGCATAACTTGCTAGATACCGTGCTGTACAAAGAAGTAGAAGGAGACCCCTGACCCCGGCGAAATCACACCTCCTTGACAATGATATAAAAACTCAACAATACTGATTGCTGACAAATTGAAATGCATTTTACCTCTTCCGTTCATGTTGATTTTTATGATATCCTGGCTATCCCAAAAAACGCATCTCAGGGAGAGATAAAAGCTGCTTACCATCGTGCGCTGCTAAAGAATCACCCTGACAAGAACAAAAATGGGGCTGCTTCCACCACTACCCTGGATACTGTCATGATAGCATATCAGACATTATCTACATCACACCTTCGGGCCCAGTACGACGCTAAGATGAGGCAGAAGAACTCTCAAAGCTGTCCCAGGCCTGCTCAGGTGGTGTCTCTAGAGGATTTTGAGGAAGACGTTGACATTTGGAGGTATGCATGTCGATGTGGAGGCTGCTATACGATCTCCGGAACGGATATGGACCAGGGAACACATCTATCTTCCTGTAGCAATTGTTCGGAAGTAGTATGGGTGGGATATGAATTGGAGAATGAATTGTGATAGCTGGTAAGATGATCCCGCCAGATCCTCTGACGTGGCTGACCAGGCGGTCCAGGGCAACCATATCCATATACATGGATAATCGTAATCCCAGACATATACAGGTATTCTGCATTGAACCTGGACCGTTATCCCGATACGCCAGTCGACTGACTGGTTCATCATCACGACCTGGGAACGTTTGGACCGAGCGCGAGTCAAGCTGGTGCGACTATGTAGCTCGAGGACCCTTTCCAGTTATTGTGCTACTCGGTACGTCTACTTCCTGATTCCAATAAGGTATCGACTCACAGAGTCCATTTTTCGTCAGAGGACCGTCCGCAGACATTGCTCTCTGTCTGACAGGGCTAGCCTGAAATGTACCGTACATGGACCCCTTTATATAGTCTTTACTAGTAGATCTATCGCATAGCAACCATGCTCGCCCTCCTTAGCTGCGTTCCAGTGAGTTGCTGTGTGACGCCACATAAACGCCGCAAATGAAACGTGATCATCTCGTTTGTTCCGGGCCACCGTGACTTGGTCACTACGACTTCCATTAAGCCACCACCATGCCTCCTCGTTCTTCGAATCGCAAGAAGGGCAGAACTCAAGGGCCAAAATCTGATGAGGAAACTGCCAATGCCATTTTTGAAACCACTTCCACACATGGAACCCGCAAGAAGGTCGCCGGACGCCTTGCCGGGTTGACGTCACTCCCTCTAGATATTCTATTTGAAGTAGGTTTGCTCCTTTACTTACGCGAATTCTCGCCTTAATTTCTTGGAAAGATCTTTCAATATCTACATCCACTCGATCTACTGCGACTAGCGCGTCTGACCAAGGATTTCCGACGCGTCTTGATGGACAAATCCTCAATCACTGTTTGGAGAACTGCAAGAGCATGCATTCCTCACCTTTCAGAACCTTTCCGCGGGATGTCGGAGCCTGCGTGGGCAAATCTCGTGTTTGATACACATTGCCATGTACTCTTTCCGTCGTCTTTTGCTTCAATTCAATGCCGACGGTTGTAAACGTAGTTCTGCTTGGCGCCAAATATCCGAAGTATCCAATGGGTATGGCGTAACCGGGTCTGTCCGAAGTGCTCTAAGACTCGGTAAGTCATCGCTATAGGTCATTAACCGCATGCTAATAGCCAAGTTGTAGTGTCATGAACTCATCCAAGCTGGGCGCGACTCCTCTATGGAACAACGGCGACGAGGAATTTGCAGACGTGGTCTTCAAAATGTTACCCAATAAATATGATAGTGAGCAGCACATAGATGCAGTGTGCTTCGTGCGCCTCTGATTGACGCCACAGAAAACATCAATCGCTTGTTCTTGATTGAAGACTTTGAGCGACTTAAGACGGAGTATTTTCAACTGGCGCCTGACAAGCGGAAGCCTTTTATCAAGGCGAAAAAGAAAGAGGTGGCAGAACGTGCAGAGGTTCACATCTTTCTCTTTTCCCGTCTATTCTCATTCTTATGTTTACGAATGCTCCAGGAAGACATACATGGACAGGTTTTCGTCCTCATGACCGAGCAAGACAGGAGGGTAGAACTTCATACTATTAGAACAGAACGAAGAAAAAAGTGAGTCCATGTTCGTCCCGAGTGTCTGGTTTGCGATTTTAATGGGATCAGCATTATCGAGCGTCTTGAAGCACTTGGTTGGGGTCCTGTCTTCGAGGAGATGTCTGTAGATGACGATAGCATGTTCGATGACCTCAAGGTGGTGAAATCACCTCAGCCTCTGACAGATCGAAGTGAGAGCTCTAGCTCTATGCTCTTCACTGATTGTTTATTCACATATGCTCCTGTCGCTAGTATGGAAGAACATCGAAGGCCCTCTTCTCCGATTCATGGAAGACATGAAGGAAAAACAAGAAGCGATAGCCCGGCAACATACAATACGTTCTCGAACGGGCGTGGCCTGCTCCATTCTGAATGTGTGGAAACGGTTCTCACGTCCCGAAAGATTCACACCAGGTGCGGTTGATTTTTGCAACTTTGCCTTCATCAAAGAATGCATCGAACGCCCCGGTCCTCTGGAGGAGACTGTCTCTGACATCACCGAGCCGATGTTTTCCGGATTCTCAAACAACATTGACACTGTGTTGGAATGGCGCAGCCGATGTGTTGACCAGGTGTACAAGAAACTCCAAGACTTTCGTGAATATCTTTGCGGAGACGAAATCGAGGAGGGAGAGCCGACGGATATGGACTCGCGACTTCGACTCGCTAGATATCCGATGATGTGTACGCTCTGTCACGGTCCCCAATTTCAATGGGACCATGAATCGGACTCGGGTTCTTCGGAGGACAGTGGTTGGGAGTTTATCTTCAATGGCGGGCGATCACATTGTCCTCTCTTCTATCCCGAGGTTCTCGCTCACAGATGTCTTACGCGGACTAAGCATAAAGACCCTCTTCAGCAGGACGATCCATCTAGGGCTCTTGAGTTCGATGATGGCGATCGCTGTGCCTGGAACGTCGACCATCTTTACGTCGACTCTATTATGGTTGGCTTCACGAAGCAGATCATCGAGCGCGCTGGGCTAAACCGAGTCACAGCGACGGTCTTTGATTTGGACAAACTCGGACTGTTATTTGTCTGCTTGACTTGTCAGGCGGATTACTACCAGAACCTCTATGGGGAGGACTGCGATAGATGGATTGCTGAGGAGGTCAGAGTTCATGGATGGAGATCTGCAGTATGTTTTTGTGACGATGTCCGGAGCCATAACTTGACGCTATTTTTCCTATAGCTGGCTCATGCTTGGACCCACCATCATCCTTCGGGCCTGCACATAACAGTCGACTCGATTGACTGGGCTACCGTTCCCTATTCCGCCATTCAGATGGTCGAGAAGTATCGTGTCCATGACAGGACTTTCTTAATCGATGACGCGGTCTATCATTGCGCTCATTGCGTCGATTTGTCCACCGAAAGAATGCCAGGAAATCTTGGTGCAATGTTTGAGCACTTGCAGAACACGTAGGCGCCTAGCGAATACCTTTATTTACGTCAAGACAACTCATTTTTCCTACAGGCACAATATTCCTGAGCCAACCCTTGATTTGGACTACTACGAGAGGCTCGGCACTTCCCCGGCATTCTCAAGAATCAATGTGACACTTCGGTTCGATGAGACTGCGGCCAAGGAGTTTGATGCTCTGCTCGGCCAGCCTGAAGGATGGTACACTGGATTGATGGCACCAGACTCCTCGGATGCGGAATCTGTCGAGTATGAACATTAGTAGTAACCTCCTCATGCATATCCTCAGGACCACAGTGGATGATGACATATCCTTCGGAGGCGAAACTGAAGCAGTGATTACTTATTTTACATTGACCTTTATTGCGTAGTTACTGGAGGGATAGAATGTATTTTAGTATGCGTATTGAACTTGAGGAATAGTGACGACCAGGCTGACGCGTGCGGCGTCGTCGGTCGACGTCTGAGCTGGGCCAAGGCGCGTCCCGTCATGTGACCGCTCCTTTTTCCTTGCCTACATTGAGGGATACGAATGCGAGTTTAACGGGAGCGAGGTTCAGCAGAGCAACTAAGAGGAAGAGGACGACAAAGACAAGAGGAGCTGTGTCAGCCCAAGTGCAGGCGCTCGAAGGGAAACTAGACGCTCGTCAAGTTCAAGGCAGTGAACTAATACATATAGCCGAGAGGGACATGAGTTAGAAAGCACCTTTATCTCGCTTCTAATCATCATGTATAGCCTGCGTTGAAGTAAAGCCACCAATACCAAGCGGTAGGAACGACATGATTGGTGAGAAAGAGGACGCCACAGCACTGCCACCACGTGTTACCGTGCGACACTCCTGCTAATCCTCGCTTGCAACTCGCTTGTCTTTACGCCTGTAGGTACATACAGAGTCCCTCCGAGTCCAACGGCCCTCTTTCTCTGCCTGACAAAATGATCCTGCACCACCAGCGCCACTTCCCTAGCACATCCCCTCGCAACCATACGCAGCAATAGAGACTAATGTCTGGCCACTCTAGATCCCTCTCTCGTCTCTCTCGTGGTGCCCGTTGAACTACGCCATGGTCGTTCGCCATTCTGCTTGACTACCGGGAGAATGATGGTCGAAATGGCTGGGACCCACATTCACACTTCCTCCAATGCCGAAATCAATCAAGATCCCTAGTCCAATCGCTTTATACTTCAGCTGGATCAGGGCGACCGACGCGCGCTAGGCTTCGCTCGTCTTTGACAACCGATACTTTGACGAATCTGGAGGGGGAACCGAGGAGCTGCGTCTCCTTTGACAGTCGAGTGAACGAGTGCAGAGAGTCATCAAGTAGGCTCATCTGAGGCTGGAGGAATGATAAATTATGATCATGGGGAGTGCCTTCAGGGGGGGTTGCGTGGCGATGCTTGCTGTTGAGGATAACCGTCTGGCGGGTAGAAGGGCTCATTGATATATGTCGGACGGTGCGTAACTGTACAACTGTAGCTCATCGATACGTACTCAAGCTCTCTTTAGGAAAGACGACGGGTTAGGCTTCAATCTTCGATTCGACTCTTCTTTTGCGGACTCATCGGCGCTGCGAAGCTAAAGTTTGGCCTGTAATGCATCGAGGTCGTCGGAAAGCCGAATGAGTTCGTGTTCTTGACGTCTCCCAGCACACATGACGGCGAGTCAACAACTTCTGTCGTCGCCATGCGGAAATGTTGGACCTATAAGTATGACAAGCTTCGTCGACATGTTTGGACAAGGAAAGACGCCGTTCTGCAAAGTCCCCACCCGCATCAACCCCCGCATTTGCTATGAGCTCGTTAGGAAACGCGCTCGCCCTGGACTACGTTTGAAAGATGCTCACTGCCCGTCTTGCTCGTCATCGCGACTGAAGACGACTTGTTTGCATCTTCATTTGGACGGAAAGCTAAGGCGCTCGCACCTGATAGTAACTACTCCGATTTAAAGGCGTCTAGATACGTTCATTGCCCTCTGTTCAGAAGTAAACCTTGCGGACATTACTAGATTGTGCAGGGCATGATTCATGAAGATACCCCTTTTCCGTCAATTCTCAGCATGGCATTCATTCCTATTCTACATACTTGCCGGGCTTCGACACCAACATCAATGATTTCCTACGCTCACACCTGTGCCTCTTGTTATCTTGTTACGTGTGTGGTCTGCTCAGTCACTACCATCCCGTACAGTGCAGGCCGATCAACACTGGGCTGTAATACATGTTATACATATGCTCTTGATGTACATGCCTTGAGGCTGTCGTTCTCAACGCCAGCTTGTTTTCTTCTTTCCTTCATTCTTAGATCAAGACTCAGATATGCCCTCAGAGTGATGGGACTCACTGCTGACCTCTACAGCTTAGGCCTGCGTTCAATGAGAGGTACGGCGCCATTGATGTCTTCGGATTTGTCCTTCGAGATCAGACCCGCGGCTATCATCGCCAGTAACAACTCTCTCATCCACGCCCGAGACCCGTTCACCTTAGACTCAGGCTCATACTTCACCCCCTGCCAACTTCAAGATCAGATTCCTCTCTGCCCGAGTAAAACTTCCGAGGAAGAACGATGCGTTATTTATCAACGAAGCGGGCGTGCGGAGTTCCACTATTCTTGGTTGCGAGCTGGATTATCTGACAGGGTTGTTGTCCCAAAACTGGGATCAAAGTTGCCGTTCGCCCAGAGGAGGAGAACGTGACGGCCTGTGTATGAGCTTGGAGTCAGGCCTGCTGCTTGAAGGAAAACGTCCTTGGTGGCGTTGTTGTCTGGGAAGTAGTGATTGCAGTTCATAGTGGTTCACTAGATAATTCGGAAAGACGAGATGTGGACATCGAAAGAAGTACTAGTAGCGTGTGAGGGGCTCACTGACCCTGTCGGCCTCCCGAGTCACATCGGGTGAGAACTCCGAAGGAACCGATGCGGACAGTCTGGGAACATGCTGCACCCATGGGCGGGCGCCTGGAGAAACATTTAGGCCGCTCTTTTACCCAAAAGTAGGAAGACCACATCCAGTTCCGGGTTTCTTCTCGTCCAGGGAGTCCAGGGACCAGCGGAGTTTTCGTTGATAATGCGGAGTTTGGAAAGCGGTGATGCCCAGATTCGGAAATGCGATGATCGATTTCCTCACGCAGGCTTCGGGCCGATCGTCTGATGGAAGATGTGGCGAGTGTGACATGAGCTGTGACAGGGCGCTTGTTGGACCCACACATCGTTAACGACCTCGCACCCGCTTTCCTCGTCGTCATATCCCTCCTTGAAGGACTTTCCCGTAGCGTTTGAGCTATAAAACACGACACCAATACATCAGATCAATAGATAACCCTGGACGGACTTGTTTCCTCTGACCGATCCTCGGCCGGTCCACCAGTGCTCAGTTGGTGACTTCTTGACGTGTCTGTTGTTCTTCTTTTGTTCTAGCTGCAACATTTTGATTAATTGCATGTGTACCGCAGCCTCGACTGATATTCTAGATGATTCTGTAGCTTCTTTTTCTGTTGTCTGAACAAGGCCCGTCCCCAGTTAGACGCCAGGAGCAGTTCACGAGGTACGAGGGCGGTGCTTATCTCTGTCAGATGCTCCTTC
>RZIO01000002.1:696219-710880 GCA_004338095.1 Gloeostereum incarnatum
TCACAGTCCTCTCGTTTTGGGCATCCCTTTATTATTGAGCCTTTGACTCGGGAACTTGAATAATAATGGAAGGAGATTTGGGCGTTTAAAGATGGGCTCGGCTTTCTTGTCGCACACGAGGTGGACATGGTGACCACAACAGCCAAAACAAAAGCTTGGGAGCCTGAGGGAGATAAAAGGATGCGAAATCCCCACTGTTCGCTCATGATTGCTTCCCCCTCCTCCCATAAGGTGGGTTCCCTTCGCTCTCTTCTTCTTTCTTCATCTTACTCACCGCTTTCTTTGATTTTTTCTTCAGCACACGGACGACACAAGGTATGTGCACCTGTACTTACTCTTGCGCAACGTCATTCAATTGTCGTTTAGAACTTTACGCGAAAGATGACTTGACTGTGGCCCCGCTACTACTCTCTACTTGCTCGGACCACGCTCTTGGATGGACCCTTACCGACCATGTCTTCTGGATAAACTGACAGCGATTCGTTCCCATCAGTCAGGTACGTGGCGCCGTCTTCATCTCTTCCCCAATATTGTTCTGACCTGTTCACAGGCTTCCCCTGGACCACTCTTTGGCGACGGCGCACCCCCTGCGGTGAAGCGGCATGAGCTCCCCTCTGTTATTGCTGGAGTGGCACGGTGACACCCTCCCCTCTACCGCTCCTCGCATGACATGGTCGACTGAAGCCTCCAGAGCCGCTGTTCGCTTCCGGACTGCTACATCTGACTGTCCCTCGTAGTCAGCGCGCCGTCAAGGCGAAGAGGCATGGTCGATTGTCCCCTCTGCCTCGACAGCTGCTGGACCACTTTCGGGGTGGACTAGGTCCCCTCGAACACCGTACTTCACGGTGCCCAAAAGAAAAAAAAAATGAAAAAAAATAATATAAAAAAACTATAAAAAGTAAAATAAAATGGGAGTGCGCAGAGGATGCGAGCGGTCTCTGCCTCGCCGACGGTCTCTCTCTGTAAGTTCCTTGGCATTCATTCCGCTGTCGTATATACTTATGATTCTCTTAGTTCTGATCTACCCACTCGTTCGGGTTCTCCTTCATGCGGCGGACATCGTGTTGGTCGTCTGTGTCTGTCTTTCCCTGTGGGACCACTACCGAGGTCAATGCTGCATCGTCTCGGTGGTCCGATCGCCTAGGAACGTCGCACACAAGGTCTGCGGATGGAATTCACACTGCGGGCCGTCGTGCCAGTCCGATCATGGTGTATAACCCCCTCTGTTGACGACTTGGTACGTCAACCGCGCTGCAGAACCAACGCAGGCCTTGTTTTATGTGCAACATTGCGTCGGCCACCCTGAGGCGATTCTGACCTCGGTAAGTGTTGCTGGTCCCCTTGGCTAAATGTTTGTTCGACGCGGCGCCCCCCTGTGATGACTCGTAATGGAGACCTGAAAGACTATCTGAAACGGGCCATAGCATCGGTGTCTGGGGCTGGTTCTGACTGAGGTCAATGAATTGCTGGTCCCGGACGCCTGATAGATGACCGTGTTGTCCGAGTGAGTGGCTCACGAACGGGTTGCCTGTCTGGCTGGCACGTCTCTAGATATGCATCTATGAAACTGTACGTCCTTCCTTCTGGCATCTCATGATATCTTTTGCTCAATATCACCTACAGCGGATGAATGACCTCTTGGCCTCGGGACGGACAACCTGCTGGACAAAAATACGGGCTCAATTGGAACTCAAGTTTTTATCAGGATGTGCTTATGGGTCGAAGGAAGAGTCGATAAGACTGCTCGACTGCGCCCCCATAAAGATAGAAATTTAATCTGTTATGTCTACTCATCTTCCTCCCCTCTAGACTGTTCTCCTCCACCGCCTGGAGAGTAGGGCTCGAGACTATCGCTTCTCGGGTAAGTTTCTCTGCCATCGACATCTCCTGCGCGATCTAATTGCGTTCTAGGAATCGTCCTGATAATATGTCAGTGGATGAAATGTGAAGTGCTGCTTCCGCAGTGTAATGTTTGCGTTGAACCGTCTTCTTTGTGTAAGTTCTCTTGCCGTCTCGGTTCGATTGTCCACTCACCTAATGCGCTCCCCGCAGTGGATGAAAGAATCGTCCCTTCCACCAGGCGTCCGCGTCTCATTTCTGTTCAACGCGTACGCGTAGCTATAATTTCTCTGTTCTCACATTCGGCTCATCCCCGTTGCGATAGGTAGTGGCCGTTCTGCTCGACAGCACGCCCTCTTCGTGTCAGGTTCTGTACGTCCGCAAAGAAACATGTATCGCAGACGTGCGGCATATTTCTCAAGAAGTCTCTCCGTCTAGTAAGTTTATCTGATGATATCGTTTCCCTCTCCCCTGATCAGGCTTCCCTGTTCATAGTTATTATCTGCTCGATTCCATACTCCAGGTGGGCCGTCACCTCCTTAAGACGGCTGCGCTGTAACTCAGAAGCACAGGTATGAGGACGAGCGTCTTCTCATTAATTCGATTCGACTAATCGGGTAATTCTCAGTTCTTTGCTGCTGCCTATCACCGATGCTGCGCTATCATCCTCACGTCGCAGCAGCACCCTGATATCCCTCACGCCGTGAGTACGCTCTTGCCTCTATGTTCGGCTGTATTCTGATGTACCCTGTACAGGCCGCTTGCTCGCCACTCTTTCCTTTCCTATTATATGCTATCATTTTCTTCCATCGAAGAATTTCTCCCTACCTTTGACATGGTTTAGCCCAAGGCACTGAGAGGTCGCGTCATGAGCTCCACCGCAGCGGCTGGCCGGTCACCAGCTCGCGTGCGCCACGACGGCCTTGTCCACCGTCCCCAACAGCTCTCTCTCTTTGCTGGAAGGCTTGGCTATTACGAGGGACAGGAGACTTCTAAGATGTTCGTTGCTTTTTTGCATGTCTTTGTATGTAAATAGTTCTGCTACTGGCGGTGCTCATGGGATCGGGGTTGTATTTTGAATGCTATGGTGCCTCTTAGGCTTTTTCTGCTTCGTTGGTGTGACTGATGTTGGTTCCACTTTGCCGATGCATCGCCTCCTTTGTGGCGCTCCCCATAACCACAATCTCATCATTCCTGAACTGCTCCGGCCTCTGACGAGCCCGCTTGATGACTACTCTGTAGTCGTTCAGTTGACCTTCAATGGAAACATAGCTCCTCGGTTCCTGTCCAGATTTGCCAAAGTATCGAAGACGAGTGAAGCATAACCCACGTCAGTTGCCCACCGTTCAGCGAAAGCTGCAAGGCCGGCATCTTTGATAGCAGTCAAGCTACGAGAACGAACGAGGTAGGGAAAAAGCAGAAGATGGATTTGATCTTTATGATGGCTTAGGGAGACACTTTGATAATACCGTTGGATTTGAAGGAGAGCGGGTACCAATGCAGCTTTCGCTCGTAGACATTCCACCACTTCTCCACATTCAGCTTCAGGTCTGTTCAGATCGAAATTGTCTTAATCCCACAGTTTACTGACTCTGTTCGAACAGAGAGTGCAATTCAATCGAGAGACACTGCAATCACGGAAATCCCAGGCCTACGTCAAGTTTGGCGAGACGATCTACATGGATCGTTTCACGAACAACGCAGATCCAGAGAAGCAGGCACGGTCTAAAGCAATCCAGCAGGACTTGGATTCCTGTAGAGAGCGGATCAATCTCCTCACTCGTTCTAAAGTAGATCACAACAAGAGGTGTAAGGAGGGAGAGGCAGCCTTCAATTCACCTGGCGATGTCGCCCACTCTTCCAAGTAGTTACGACGAGAGCGTAAAATAAAGGGAGAAAAAGGCATGGACTCACATTTCCTCAGCTTCAGTCGTCTTTTTCAGCCTCTTCAGGAGGCGAGCACGTGTGCCTTACCCGAGAAGCCAGGTCGCTACTTGCCCCAGATGAAAGTGACGCTTTAATCTATCTTCTTCAAGATCTCCTTGCGGTATTCTGTGTCCCTTGCGTGCATTTCCCGAGCGGTACAAAGACATATGTGCAAGATTCTGCGCGAACACTCAGTATGAAGAAGAAAGAAAGAACATTGCCACTGACGGGTACAACTGATACCACGACGATATCCGGAGCATACGATGCGTCTCGCATAGCTCTAACCCGTCGACGCACTCTCCAAGTTAGATTGGGTCCGATTGTCGGAGGGTGCTAGCGACGGCCACCCTAGAAGATGAAGACGTTCGCAACCCTAAAAAACAGATGCTAAAAAAGCATTACACCTATGATTGATGATTTGCATATGATATTCACAGCATGAATCCGCTGATCATGGGATGGGACATGTGTACACAATTCGCTTGTTCTTCGGCTTCCTAATGAACAGGATCGCCCGGCACTAGGTCCTTGAACGACTGGCGAAGATACGAAAAAGAAGTTCTTCCCAAGAGCTCCCAAGTTGCCGGAGCAAATAAGTATTTGTCCATGTATGCATGGATCCATATTCGGAAATCACCGTCCTGAAATATGACTCACGCATGCTCTCTAGACTTTGCGTCATTCTTGCAGGTGCTCGGTCATTCTCCCGTTCCTTCTCTACCACTACGATCATGTCTGTTAAATCCTTTGTTGATGTAAATGTCTATCATATGTACTTGCATGGCCCGGCATTGACAATATTCCACTGTAGAACGAGATTGAGAGCAACCGCGTAGTCATCTTCTCCAAGAGCTACTGCCCTTACTGCGACAGTACCAAGGCCCTCTTCAAGGAAAAGATTCCTGAGGCTGATGTGAAAGTATACGAGTGCGCGCTCTACCTCTGTTTCTCGGACTTGAAGCTGACATTTCTCAGACTGGACGAGCGGAATGATGGCAGCGAGATACAGAGCTATCTTCTTGAGAAAACTGGTCAAAGAACGGTGCCCAACGTCTTTGTCAGTGAGTGTATTCTAGTTCTCTTACCATGTGAAGACCCTCACGATTGGGGTTTCAGATAAGCAGCACATAGGAGGTGAACCTTCGCTCTCACCGCTGTCCACCTCCCTATCTGACTCTTCTACAGGCAACAGTGACGTCCAGGTAGCCTTCAAGAAAGGGAAGCTCGCGGAGCTGATTAGCGCATAGCCGCCGGATCATCTGTGCGACATGTATTCGTATGTACAACTCGCAGAATAGAGGCTTCCACAAGTATACGTCCATCCTCGTATTCTCCCAGCACGCCGACCACGTTCATTTTCAAAGCACCAGTCCCTCATGAAACGATGACTCAGTATCACAGGCGCTTGCGCCAGCAACAATCGCACGCTTTAAATGAAAGTAACACAAATCCAACGGATTAGATAGTCCAAATCTGTCCTACCAACTACGTCTACAAAAACATAACAAGAAAGAATGAAGAACTTCTATAAATAAGCCCCAAATAAATCAAACGGCGGGAATTTTGGCAAATTTTAAAAAGGTGTTGAACTGTTCTGTAACAGCAACAGACGGTCCGACCGCAGCAGCCTTGATCGAGCAGAGGTCTCGCATAGCCATCTCCCACGGAAACCTCGACCACGGTCGCGCAGAGTCCTTGTACTCGGCAAAATCGCAGAAATAGGCTCGCGATGCCCGCAGACGAGACAGAGTGTTCTGGTCCATCGCAGAAGGTAGGCTCCCGAGGCTAGGGCCTGCGGCATATTCCTTTGAAAGCTCTCTCAGCTGCCTCTGCCTCTCCCACGGACGCATATCGGGCTTAGCCTTCTTATATTTCGTGAACATGACATCCACGTGATCTGCAATGATATCCATGGATTTCAAGAAATTGTAATCCTTTTTCTTCCGGGCGTCACCGCGACCGTCGTGCCAAACCTTCGTCAAATCTCTGTCAGCAGCGTAGTTCTTAGACGGGTCGGGGAGGAGAGCCGCAGGGGATTCAGGCTGCTTTGATGTTTTCTTCTCGACGAGGAGCTTGGAGGGGACCTTGCTCGAGGAGGACTCCGACTTGGAGGCGACACCCTTTGGCTCATTCTGGGTTGATTGTAAAAGGACGGTGTCGAGCTTGACGAACCATTGGTACTTCAATTTGGCAGATTCTTTAATCAGCGCATCCATAATATGCGAACGAAGACCAAGGCCACGCCGTGGACACAGCTCGTTCCCTTGTACGAGATTGACCGAGTTCTTGCGACTGGAGGGATTCTCGGTCTTGGCCTTCTTCCCAACGCGAGTCCTCCATTCTGGCTTGGGATGGCTGTACAGTTGACGGTGCTTGGCCAAAACCTCGGGCTTCAGCCTGTAGCCTGTCTTTGAGGCGTCCATGGTCTTCCCAAAACTGAAACAATCATCAGCAACACAAAAAAGGAAGAAAGGAAGAGCAACACACATCCATCCGCATTTTATAGTTTCATCCACAGCATACCCCTTCACATACTCCAAGAACGTGTGGAAGTTCGAGTACTGCCCGTAAACGACCTCATCTTGAAGAGCGGCCAGAAGATATGGAAGCATGTGTTCTACCCTTCGTTCGGGATCACCTTCCGTTTGTTTGAAGAAGTGTCCGACAGTGGTCTCGTCGCGTATAAAACAGGCTGCCAGATCCGGGGGCTCATCGGCGAACTGCAAGGGAGCGTTGTTGAAGTTATCGACAAGACGGGAATCCTTGTAGACTTGCACAGTGTCCCCGTCCATATCGCCTTACATCAATGACGTAAGTAAGCGTCTGGATCGTGGAACACAGACGAGGGGCAAATTACCGCCAGCAAGAAGGTCCATAATGGCCCGAAACGCTTTCGTGGGCATGACGATCACGTCAACCATGCTGCTGAGCTTCGGGTGTTCAACAGCTCGAACCTAGTCACTGATCAGGACACGAGCACGACCACTGATCATTAGGCTTGCCTTCTGAACGTCTGTAGGGAGCTTACAAGGATTCCGTGTGATCTGGATTCGTTGAGTTTGAGATTTTTCTCACCGAGAAGGAGACATACCAACACGTCCCCGAGTAGGATGTTCGTCATGGTCCCGTCCTCCAGCCTCAGGGTTTGGCTCGAACTCTTCACTTGTATTTCATTCTCCTTCAATACTCCATACGTATCCTCTGTAGGCAGTCATGAGCTAATACTTAGATGGTAACCAAACTCAAGCACATACCAGCAACCGAGAATCCACTACAGCTTGCCAGCACAGGAAACCGACATTTCTGCGTCGCGGTCTCGATCAAGCTCCCCGTCAAGTTCTGCAACAGTTCCCTCATGTACCCACACCCTTGAGGCGTAAACCCTGCCTGCAAGAGTCGTATTACCGTCTCTGCCAGTAACACTGGGCACCCAGACGTCTCATCGGGCCAGTGCTCCAGAGGAGATGCTTCAATGGCAGTGGCACTTGCCTCTTCCTCGTCTTCACCCTCTTGATCTTCGTCACTGTAGCCATTGAGACGTCTCCGCCCAGGCTCTATCCTCGCGCGCATCGAGCTACCCACACCGACGGCTTGGTCGATATTCTTCGCAAGATTCAGCATGGCGTGCTCACCATCCCACACTAAGAGAGGGCCGATCTGTTCTTTGAGAGCCTCTGCGAACAGCCGCTGTAGGACCTTGTTTATGACTGGCCTATTGTCTCGGTCTAGCCTGCTGTTATGGCTGAAGTTGATCATGACCTCATGGGAGATATAGCACGGTTCCTTCAGTTTCGACACGCGGAGGATGTCAATGACACAAAGATCTGGATCCTCTAACCGTCGGGTAGGATAATGTATTTTGAGTTGAGAGGGACGAAGCCAGACCTGAGGCTGGTCTGACTCCGCGCCTTTATTGTAGTGTGAGCGGAGAGCAATCATTCCCTAAACGGTCTTCCGTCAGTTGTCAACAGGATAGCGTTGGAGCCGTAAACGCACCTTGTAGCCTGCGACACGAATTTGAACAGCGGTTGGGTGAACATCAAGCTTCAAAACACGTGCAATCTCGCGCTGCATTGCTCGATTGAATGCGCCGCATCCGTCTGTCATAGTGTACTTACCATCAAGAGAGACTATACGTCTATCGTTAGATATGTTGCTAACGCAGAGCGTTTTGGTATCCTTACTGATATCATCCATTTTCTTGATATTCTCTGGCTGCAGACGTGGTCCAGGGATAGAGCTAGACAACCAGAGGGAGAAACGAGAAGTCCATTTACACAGCAGCTACGCCACGCCGACGTCCGTCAACTCAATGTACATGAACAAGAGAAAGGGAACCTACCTGAGTTTGCTCTCCATCCATCGGATTGATCTCCATAATGGTGTCGTGGAATGACGCACCACCTTTGATGGTTTTCAAAACACCATCCTCAGCCCTCTCATCGCCGCATCTCAGATAAAACACCGTCCTGTCCTTCACGCACAGCGCTCTATAGATCTTCCCCCAGAATACTAACGGCCTCTTCACAAATTTTGTCAAAAGCTCAGACTCGTACCGTTCCGGGAGCTTCACCCTCAGGAGAGCATCCGATCCGAATCGACGAGTTAGTCGACACGATGGCCCAAGGCGAGGATGCTCAAGCTGCAGCGCAAATTCTTCTCCGGATTTGGACTGGCAGACTGTAGCGCGGAACCACACCCTTCCGCCGTACCATTCCTCTGTCCCCAGGCAGCCGAACTTTGGGTCAGCGGAGAGGGCTTGGGCTTCACGATCAAGCTCCTCGAAGGGAGACTAGGGAGGCATCAGTGTGGGTGTGGACGAGATGAGACGAGGTCATACACGAAGATCTTTCTCCATCTCAAAGATGATGACTGGTTTCGTTTCGATCCGCAAAACGGTAGCGACTTTGGGGCAGGCAATTGCGTTCGTGCCTTTCAACTTGCCCGGCGCAAGTGAGATGATATCTTCGTATGTGATATGTTTAGAGCCGATGAGTCGAGCTAATTCAAACAGGACGCCGAACGACAGTGCGTCCTTCCTGATCAATCTCTCAACTTTGGAGTCGTTGGCCTGGCAAGGATAAGCAGAGATTACGCTCCGGACAGGATAGAACGTACAAGTATGACAGCATCGACTGTCCGCTGTTTCTTGGGAGGACCTCCAGTACCAGGATGAGGGTCGGCCGGCCGTTTTCCAAGTACCGACGACACCTTAGAGTCGACGAGGACACAAGAGGGAGTCGAAGGCCAAGGTAGAACGGCCTAGAGACCTTCTCAGTACTTAATCTTCGGTAAAATATTGAGACGCACCTCATCTGGGTCCTTGCCCTCTGATCCATCCTCCACTACGATAGTGACACCAGACTGCCAAGTTTCCGTCAGGACAGCCAGAATCGATGATCACGACGACTATACCATATCCATTGGATCAGTGGCTTCCCTGCAATATTGGGTAGGGAGCAATGTGTGCCGAAATTCGGCCTGCAGAGCGAACCAGATGAGCAAAGAGCGCGAATATGATGATAATTCGTACCTCGTCGTCAACTTCACCAACGTGTGCGATGGTATCCATAGACTAGAAGTAGTCAGCAGAAGTATGAAGGAAAGAGATAACGACACTCACTACATCGTTTACATCCTCGTCTTCCTCAGGTTGGTGGATGTTAGCATTGGTTCGTATACGGGCGGGAACTTCGCAGAGGATGGACTGAGAAAAATGAGGCTATCAGCTAAACGAAGGGGGAAATTTGTCCCTCACGGTTGCGCGTTCTACATCTTTCCACTCCGGGGTAGACGGCCAGTCAAATGGACTTATGCCCAATGCATCCTTCAAAATCGCCTCAAAATCATCAGAAAATGCTATTATGAAGAGAACAACCATACCTCGTCATTGTTCGGTTGTGACATGGACCAATGCTAGGGGGCAAGAATGGGGGGAAAGTGAACGTTTGGTTCTCGAACGAGGATACGGGATTTATCGGAAACTGAAAGAGAATATTTGATGGCGGACAGTCCTAGCTTCCTCCAGGAACGTCGATCTGCAGGCAAGTTTACTTTCAGCCCCCTGACTCCCATAAAAACGTCCGCGGATGCAACAGCCTATAAGGAAAATGCCCGCGGGGATCCAAAGGATTAGTTATTTTTGAAGAAATTTTGAATTGATGATATAGTCATGTGGCGCTGGTTAGGATGTTGGTGGATTCAGTCCAAGCGGCGAGCGTTCGGGTGACATTGGGTTCACCAATCGCTGTTGCCTTTTTGGGACGCGTATTTGACGCGTATACTTTTTGCTGGTTCGACGACAGTGTCACCAGGAGACTGGCTCGTAACTGTGCGTGTCAGATATCCTGCGTTGACGCGTATCCCAAGCAGTTGTAGAGTCAGCTTGAATGCGGCCTTCGTACAGGCTCAGCGCCACATCGATAATATGCGATAAACAACATACAACCCCTAGGCACACAGACTGTTGCCGGAAGCCTGCTCGCCTTTTATGCTTGTCATTGCTCTGGTGTGCTGCCATTGTTGTAAAACGGAAATACACATACACTTTACTTTACTATTCACAACACTGCTAAACAATTGAATAAAATGCAAGCATAGATCAACATCCTTGCACGTTTAATTAGGGATGAATTAGATGGAACAGGAGGAACCTGTAGAATGATAACAACGGACATGTACTTACTGCTCTCGTTTGTTTTTGTACTTCTGGCGTATGTAGGTTTTGAAATTCAAGGCGTAGTCTGGTCCAAGTTTTGCACATGCCTGAGATCTACCTTCGCCGTCGTGAGTTGAGGTTGAGGGTGCCTGTCGAGCGGGCTCGAACACACTACCTACCTTTCGGTTGGGTCGGACCTCTGTGCTTGTACTCATCAGTCCAATAAATCATGGGAGAGGACGTCGACCGACGAAGCTCTTGATGTAGGCCCAACATCCGCATGGTGGACAGACCAGTGGAGGGAAAGGCCCTTTTAGTAGGCCTATATGTCTGTCCAGTTACTATTGACACGCGTCGTCTATTCAGACGCAGTCCACACCCTCATACGTAGCCCGGCACGTACATACATCTTTTACTTCGTCTGACCAACACTATGTAACCGTCCTCCCTTCAGGGAATAAACTCGAGCATTCAGGATTCCGTGGGTATTTCTCTGTCATGGAGATACGAATACTTACGGCGGTGTTTCAAGTTCGACCGTCGCAAAAGGCTTCTCTCCAGAGACGATCGAAGAGCGCCTCCCTGTCATCTTAAACAAGGCCACGGAGCTGCACACGAAAGCCTTCAAATCTGCCACCTTCGACCACAAATCTCATTGACAGCATGATAAACCCCTGGATCGGTTGGGCGTCAACTATAGGTGGAGCTCAATTATCTTTCAGGAAGAGGCCGGGACGAACTCAGTTACAGGAACCCTGGCGATGACACAGTGCGTGCCGGCGACAGAGCTGCAGGCGCTCCAGATCTCCAATCCCTGGGCTTATCCAAGCCTGGTGTCTTGAACCTCTTCGATATATTTGAGCACACCAACCACACCGTCCTCGCGTTCTCCCTTACGCACGAGCAAGCGAACGTGGTCGTTCAGTACATCGCGGCCAAGTTACTCGTTGGTACTGTTGACTTGGCCGTGATCGTCTCCAGGGATAAGACCTTTGTACCTATAGCTGCCGCCGACTACATCCTGCGTGACTGCGAGTCCCATGCGTACACCGCCTACTCTGCTGGGGAAGCTCTCTTAATCATCGTCGTCCGCCCAGATGGTATGGTTGGTGCCATCACCTCGAGTCTGGGAGACATGCATCGGTATTTTGAGGGTATCATGAAGATTTTTTGAGAGTGAAGACGTACATCCCATTATCAGTAGACTGTTTGTCGAAGAAAATCCTATCGTGATTTGTCACTGTTTGACTCGGAGAACACGAGGCACGTAACATTCCACGGGGTGGTCTTCTCCCGTAACGATCATCTAGACCCCACTAATGAGCATCGTGGGCTCTGTTTTTTCCTTTTCATCCCGTTCCACGATCCGTATTGATGCACGAGTAGCCTCTCTAATGGACAGCATATTTGCCATTGGCATTGGACTTGGAACTCGCTACGTCGTCGACACCGTCAGCCACCATGATAACAAAGTAACCGGCACACTGATAGGCCTTTGGGAGGGCGTAGTGATGCTTCACTTTTTGCAGAAAATGCCCTCCTCTTTCGATCCATATGTCGCATACGGCGTTAGGCTGTTTGTAGACTTTCTGGTGACCGAAAGCCTTTCCCGACTATTTCTTGTGCTTTTATGGACGGGGATGGGGATGGTTCTGGCGGATATTTCGCCTTCGATATGGAGGGATACCGGAATGCATAGAATTTGGAGGCGCTTCAAGCGGGATATCGGTCTCATTTCGAGATCCATGCCTGTTATACCTCTTATCAAGCCACGCACTGTCCGTTTCCTCCCTTCCCTTACCTCACGGACGACGTCGAGGAGAACATCAAGAACAAGTTCAGCATCCAGCAGCACCCCAGTTGGGCCCTCCAGACTAACTTCTCCTGTAACCTCCCCTCCTTCTCGACCTATCACTGTTGACAGTGTTGTGCCACCCACCCCGGCGCATCCTTCCCGCTCTGGTCGCCGGGCGCCAGTCCCAGTCACGCTCGAGACAGATACAGAGACGGACCGTGCCTCCACGGTCGGTGTGTCCACCGCCGCGACCTCTCGTGCCTTTTCATTTACCCGTCATGTCCCCATCGCGACCACAGCTACCTCTTCCACATCCGCAGACGACGGTCCTGATCCTTCGTCCATCAGCGTCGACGATATCCCAGAAATCGAGCCTGAGATCGTAGAGGAGGTCGAAGCAGAAGAAGGAGAGAGTGCCAAGGATGAGACTCCAAGGCAGCCTCTCGTAGACTTACCGCCGACTCCTTCAGATTCCCTTCGCGATGCGGAGCCTAGAATACGCACACCGCCCGTCAGCGAAGTTCCCAACATTCCGGATGATTGGGAGAACATCGAGATGGATGACGTTCCGCCGCCTCTGCCCCCTAAAGATAGATCCCTGTCTACCCTGGCGGAGTCTGCAAAGGCTGCTTCGACCAAGGCAGACTCTGTTAAGGCTCCTTCAGCGAAAGCAGATTCCGTAAGGGCGGCGTCGGTGAAGGCAAATTCTGTAAAGGCCGAGTCTGTTAAAGCTGCATCTACCATAGCGGAACTGGTAAAGCCTTCGTCACCACCTCCCTCGGTGACCCCTCCTTCCCCCCCTGCCTCAGTGAGGGCGACATCAGTGAAGGCTCCTTCGACCAAGGCGGAGTCAGCAAAGGCTGTCTCTACCAAGGCAGAGTCAGTCAAGACACCCACGGTCACGGCGCTTTCGACCAAGGCTGACTCTGTAAAGGCGTCTTCTCCAAAGCCTGAATTGGCCAAGATTTCGTCCCCGAAGCCCGAAACAGTCGAGGTGACGTCCCCGAAGCCGGCGACAGATAAGGCTGCGTCCCCGAATTCTGAAACAGTCAAGGTGTCATCCCCGAATCCTCAGTCTGTACAAAGGCTGCCGTCCCCTCATCCTGAAGCGATCAAGCTTCCTCCTTCTACAAGGACATCGGTGAAAGCTGAGTCGGAGAAAGACGACAGTGCACCTCCCGCTGCACCATCGCAGGATGATGAGCAGAAGACGAGTTCCCCCCAGAATATCCCCATCATACCCTCCGAACAGCCTACGCCCATGCCTACAGCTGAAGGAGATCCTCCCCCCACCACTGAGCCTCCCACTAACGACAATCCCTTCACTGACGAACTCTCTAAAGATGTTACTGACGACCCCGCCCCTCCTTACCCCCACTTGGAAACATACCTAACTACGCCCACCATGACAATGCCTGAACCCGATCTCAGTGCTGCCGGCCAGCCCGATCCCCCTCCAACCCCTCCCTCTGTCGCATCCTCCAATCCGTCCGGCACTCGTCTCGGAAAGGCGATCAAACTACGGAGAGAAGCCGAGACTTTGCACCAGAAGCTGCTTGCCTTGAAGGAAGGCATGGACGAGGATGATAAGGCCAAGAAGGCAGAGGCGGAAGAGTTAGAGAGGCGGATTGAGAAGGTGAATAAGAGAGCGGAGAGGAAATATTTCTCTGGCGAGTTGTTATCACCTTTCTGTCTTCCTCATTTGCTCATATGGACATCTAGCATACGACAAGTCTAGTCCCCCGAAAACTGCCCTGGACGTCTCCGGGCTGATCCAGCCGAAGGCCCTGGACGCGTTAGAGGGGCGCTTGATGCAGCTTATGGCGCAGTCTACTTCCGATTTGGAAATCACCGTCCCGAAGGCTCCGAAAGGGAAACAGATCAAGGCAGCGATCTTAGAACTCTCAAATGAGTACGTCTTCAATTAGTCTCCTCCTCGTCGAGATCCTCTCACGCTCGTCTCTGCTTAGACATGGAATTGAAGTAACTGAAGATCCCAATAACGGGCGGATACTCCGTCTTAAGATCCCGGGTGTTCCTATAACGGAATGAATGAATGGATGAACGAATAGATGTTGTTTTTGCGTTCTCGTCGCGCTCGATGTTGTATTGTGTGTGTATTTATCGTCTTTCTATATTGGTTTTGCTCTTGTATATTACCTATGATATAGGAACGTTGCTTTGTATTTCCTCACCACTTATGTGCTCGCATTGACTTTGAAAGACAGAGATAGCAAGATGAGGGCAGCATTATCTTCCCGAGTTTATTGAGCATCTCGCGAGATTAGTTACACTGCATGGACCTTGCTGGACGCCGCCTCATCAGATTGCAAATTGGATAACGAAAATCAATAGTTGGACATCATGATCATCTCGTCAAAGGACAGTAGAAGTTGCTTCGCTCATGGATCGCAAGAAGAACAGTATGTTTCCACCTGAC
>RZIO01000002.1:719554-740745 GCA_004338095.1 Gloeostereum incarnatum
TCTCGATTAAATTGCACTCTCTGTTTGAACGGAGTCAGTAAACTGTGGGATTAAGACAAGTGCGATCTGAACAGACCTGGAGCTGAATGTGGAGAAGTGGGGGAATATCTACAAGCGAAAGCTGCATTGGTACAACGTTCTCCCTCAAATTCAACCGTATCATCAAAGTATCTCCCTAAGCCATCGTAAAGATCAAAGCCGTCTTCTGCGACATTGACGGGTAGATGAGAGAATAGATCGACTTTAGGTTCGACTGCTTTGCCCTTCTCTTTGTCTTTGGAAGGGACGCCGAGGGTTTGACGAATCTTTCCATAGAAGAGCTGTTTAACAATACTCGTCTTGTCGCTAACCTTCGTCGGTAGATTCACTCATTGCATCAAATTTCAGCATGGCCGTCTCGATCTGGAACATACAGTTGTCCATGCATTCCGCAACGTCATGCTGTTTTCCTGGAAGGGCAATCGTAAATTGAGACCGACGGTGAGAAAGACATTAATCGCACCAAACATCATGACAGAATCAGACTTCTCGACCTGTCTCCGAGGAGGCAGGGGTGGTGGGACCCTCTTCATCGGCGACACGCTCCTACTCCGCATCTCGACATCGCCGTCCTTATCCTTTGCAGATCCCGATGGTCCTGCTTCGGTGTTCCCATCCAGTGTTGCAGGCGGTGTGGGAGAGTTAGACTGCGGGGGAGAAGTGGACATGGATTCAGCCGAAGTTTCCCGAGAAAGAGGGGCGTTCGAAATGCTATCCACGTCCATCTCACTTGCACTTGTCGTACCCTCCCTCGGCCTCTTCCCTAGGACTGACCCTGGTGAGCGTGTCGGTGACCGTGGAGATATAGACGAGGCAGCGGGCACGGCGAGCGGAGCAGCTGGAGGAGCAGAATACCTTGAAGAGGGTCCGTCATCAACGAGAGTCGCGTCGGTATCATTGGAAGAGTCAGTTCCGCACTTGTCTGATGCTTCGTCGTCTTCCTCGTCTTTTGACGTCACGAGAGCGAGCTTCGCAAGCTCAACGGTAGGTGTCACGGCTGCTGCCTCGTTAAACTCAAGCTGAGAGAACAGATCGGCTAGCTGGCTAATGACTGAATAGAACAGGTACGTTGAGCAAATCTATGAGACACAAGCGGATGGTGAGACAGGCATACATCTCTTAGATCGTATGATCTCTCGGCGAGTCACTAGTCTGCCGCCCACGCGATGGCGTTTGAGGTCATCGTCACTGAGTCGGTCGTCCTCAGACGTCTTTACATCCAACTTTCCCATCCTTAGAACCGCATCACGAAGGTCCTTTATGGTGTACAGGTACTGAGCAATCCTTAAGTCAGCAATACATACTGAAGAAAAAGGCCATTCCCGATACCTGAAGGAGTGAGTTAAGATAGCACGTATTGCCGAGCTGATTGAGACCTCTGGGCCAATCCTGACGTACAGGTGGTATAATCTCGCCAGCTGAGGTGATTTGATCAGAGAACAGTAGGAAGCCGAACAATTGGCAACGCACGGTCTTGCCCTGTCCTCAGGTACTGCCGCAACCTTTCACTGTCGCGTGACTCCGCAATGATAGTCAGGGCTTCTCTCATCTTGTGTATATTCAAAGGTTGCTCGTCCACCTTTGTAGCCATAAATCAGATCAGTTCACTCGAGCAGTGGAGTAAAAGATGCACACCCGGAATTCATATACCGTCATAAGCATTGTATCATCCACTTCCTTAGATACCTCCAGCACGTCGTATGCCCCATCTGGATTCAGCACATGACCTTTCAGCATGTTATACTTAGCCACCAGTGGCGGGCTCCGTCTGATTTGTGCAAGGATCCTGAAAGCCTCAGCACCATCCTGTTGAAGCTGGACATCGTTCGTGCGCAATGCCCTCTTACTTAACTCCTGCCAGGCCTGCAAGACAAAGACATCCTCGAGATCTGGATCGTACGCCACCTGTAAGGGACCAGATTCTCCGAAGCCGAGCGTCTCTGCAGCTTTCGAGACGTCTGACAACAAGAAGCGGCCACGAGAGCGCTCCATCACGACACGGTCCTTGAGTAGTTGAGGGCAACAACTGATACTCTCCAGAGCATCAGCAAGATTGCAGAGTTGCGTGTACCAGAATGGAGTGTCTGAAGGATGGCATCGGCAGTTGGCGTAGTAACCGAAGATCACAAGTACTAAAATGAAAAAGTGAGTGATGGCGAATGTTTGCGTAGATAGAATTCCCTACTAGCAGAGAAGGTCGTCGGTGTCAACCCAAGTAGCTGCCAACATGGGAGCGACTGTGTTGCAATCATAGCCGCCTCATTCAGAAGTCCTCGCGGCACTGCACGAGAACGTGAGTCACAGATCACACAAGAGGAGTAAGAGGAGCAAGGATGTACTTTGATCAGGGTGACATCCGATAGCATTCTGAATCTCCTCCCTGGCGCTATCGGTAGTGACCGAAAGTTTGAGAACCCATGGAGCACCCTTAAAAGCCGTAGCTACGAAGCAACTGAGATTAAAGAAGCAGAGATAATAGCCTTCACGCACCATGACTCCGAATGTACTCGCTTAACCATGCACTGATTTCGACCCAGGCTCTCAAGAGTTTAGCACGATTCTGTCTGCCTTGCGGGGTGCTGAGATCAGTTGGGGGAGGGCGAAGAGTAAGTTCTTCATTCGCGTTGTCGTGTATGAAGCCCAGCGATTCGAAAACAGCGCGGCTCGTGGGATTCCATCCGACAGAGTTTTGGAATTTGGGTCGATCTACCCTTACCATCCGTTTCTCTCCCTTCCAAAGGTTATTCTTGATGGCCCTGAGAGCGACTTCTGGTCAGTCGGATTAGCAATGTGATCAGTTTGGTGAGTACTCACGTTAGTATAGTCTCCAATGCATTATGGACCGAGAACTCTGCAGACTTGCCTACGGGCGGGTTACTCTTCTTCTCCTCGATGAACCGAGCCCACAGCTGACCCGGTACGACACCAGGAATGACAGAGGAAGATGAAATGCAGTAGAAAGAGCACTGGCAGCACATGTACAAGTTCATCAGCACCCCTTCCTCCTCTTGTTCCTTCTTCTCTCCCTCCCGCTTCAGGTCTTCCAGCTTGAAGTCACCAGAAAGCAGTGTACCCGCCCTCCTCTTCTGCTTCACCTCGGCCTTGGTCTCCCACTCACCTGGGCGGTAGGGAACGGTGAGCTTAAGGGAATCCACGGCGCTGGCGTACTTGTGGAAGTGGTGCGTTATGTTGGACGGCCCTATGTCCCGTTCCATATCCCCAACACAATTCGCTGTACGTTTTCTTCGTGATTGGTCTGGGAGTTTCTTACTTCTCTCGAAAGAGCGTGCTAAGGGAGGTACGACGGATGATGACTTCCAACTCAACAGAACCCAGCCGTTATCCTTGGGGCAGTAGTACGCGTTCGGATGCGGGACAGCGTGTCGGATTTCTTCGTCTGTCGGTGGAGCGTGATTGGCAGGGGGAGGAGAGGTCGAAGACGAAGGCGCACGCTCTGCAGTTGGGGCAGGCGGTGGATCCAAGGCGATCTCCGGTTGTTTGGCGGTTACAGTGAAGAGTCCATGATCAGAGTCATGGAGTTCTTCCGCCAAGACGGGTGCTAAGAAACCTTGTCCTGGACGATGAGCGAGTTTCTCTTCATTCCACCACTCCGTCTCCTCGTCCAAATCCCTCCCATCCATGAGCAGCGTGTTTCGGCTCAGAGCATGGATATCGTCCCTCCAGATGGAGTTTCCATCCTGCTCGGTGCTACTGGTATATGGTGTGTCCCAGGGCCCTAGGTCCACATTTTGTGCCCAGTCCACAGAAGATGTCGTGCCCCACGGCACAGACAAGTACTCGCGATGGCGAGCGTCACCATCATATCCCATCATGACATCGTCCTCCTTGGCCTGCTGCAGCTTTGCGTTAAGTGTCCCGTACGCTGGAGGGGTCTCTGCAGGCAACGGCGCAATGTATTTCGTAGAGCCAGAACCGACACCCGTCGGCCTCGCAGGGAGCTTCGGCTTCGACGGGTCTCCATAGAACGTCTGTGGGGGGATGCCTGTTGATTTAGTGGTATTTACTGGGGTATTCGGTCTCTGAGGGGTAGGAAGGGGACGCTTGGATTTCGAATCGTCATTGTAATTGTGATCGTCCATAGGTCGTTTCTAGCAAAGTCCACGAGTCAGCATAGGTGTACTTGGAGCAAGCCATCTTCAGATCGCATGAATAAAATCAGGATTAGGTTGCCACTTGGGGCTGACTTCGCGAAAGATTCGAGATTGGCACGATGCATGCAAGCAGACAACCACGCGCACTGTACGAAATCCACGTACCGAGATGGATGCTCTCCCTCAGAATCCCTCAAATCGCGGCTCTAGTAGTTGTGCCCAGTGGCAACAAAAGACTTGGTAGCAGTAAGAAAGAAAGAAAGATGCTCTTCGTCGCTAACTACGCCGAGATCCAGCCTGTGTACGTTACGTAATGCATACCCTTTGTGTCTGTGGCGTCAATACAAAGCGCCACAGTCCACAACTCCCATAATCAACGTAATGTACAAGTAAGTTCGGTCTATTCATATCTAATCTTCAGTGACTTTTATTACAAGCTTTCCGATCGACTTCCCGCTGGTCAGATCCTTCTGGGCCTGCTGATAGCCTTCCTTCGTGAAAGGATAGTCTTTGTAAATGTTGATCTTGAGGGTGCCGTCCGAGATCAAGTCAAAGACCTTCTTCCCATAGTAGTGTATCTCATCGGGAGTGACAGTGTAGTTGGACATCCTGTGAAAACATCAGCGCATCGCACAAAAAACCAACTGATGAGGCGTACGTGGGTCGCAAAAGTTTGAGGTTCTTGTCAACGAGCTTGATCGGCGCAAAGGGTTCTACAGCCCCAGAAGCATTCCCAACAGAAACGAGGGTTCCTTTGCGTGCCAACAGGTCGAAGTTGGCGAGAAATCTGGAAAACTTCTATCAGCCATCTATCCATCCACAGATTGAGCCCAGCCATCTCTCACGTATCCTTCCCAACACCATCGAATACCGCTTCTACGCCTTTCCCATTAGTGATTTCCAGCACCCTTTGCACGGTGTTTTCTATAGGATAAAGAATGACATGATCAGCTCCGTGAGCTTTCGCGATCTCTGCCTTTTCTTTCGTTGAGGTCGTCCCGATCACCGTCGCGCCGATCGACTTTGCGAGCTGGGCCATGAGGAGCCCGAGGCCACCAGCGACAGTGTGGATAAGGATAGTGTCCCCTTTCTTAACCGGATACGCCTCCTCAAAGAAAGTAACAGCAGTCAAAGCCTGCAGAGCGGCGGCAGCGGCGATACGAGAAGGTACAGAAGATGGGACGGGGTATGCCTTAAGCCATGGAATGGAGATATAGCTAGCGTGGGCTCCTAAGATGTCCTGTGATATATTTTGAGCGGGGAAAAGGAGGGGGATAGACCGGTTAAACATACGACAACGACCCGACTTCCGACGGCGTACTCTTGCCTCTGAAAGTTGGGATCATTCAATACAGCGGCATCTGTGGGGAGAGCGACTATCGTTCCAGCGGCTTCCTTCCCGAGCGTAGCCGGGAATTTCTTTAGAGGATACAGTCCAGCTCTAAGGACATTATGGCATTAGGCCAAGAACGAAAGGATAGCATGTCGAAAGAATCAGACTCACCGGAAATATGTATCGATAAAGTTGACTCCCAGGTATTCGACCTAGCCGTCGGCACTCAGTTAGATCCCAGGTCGCCCAGTACATAAGATCGAAGCTCACTTTCACGACCAGATCCCCGGGATTCACTTTGGGGAACGGCTGAGTTGTTTTCTCGAGAACCTCAAACCCTCCATTCTACAGAGAACTCAGTTCAGGTCCGTCCTTCCATCACTAGCTATGCCCACCTTTGCGATCGTTATCGCCTCAACTGTGGCGGGAAGGTTCGGTGTGGACGACATTCTAGTAGAGTGATGGAGACCGAGTTGAAGACAAGAGAAAGCACTAATAGGTCCAGAAAGTAGGCAAAAGTCGAATGGGAGATAAGAACAACATACAGTGAGCGTGGGCGAGCGTCTTATATTCTCGTACAGTCCCACAAAGATGGCGTTTATAATCGCAAGCCCATTTGTCAGTCAATCGTGATCATCGGCGATTCATCATAATCAAAAGAGGAAAGTGATAACCAAAATGACGTCGCGCGTCCGGCCCGATCGTCCGTGTGGTCTGCCCCTGGAAAAAAAGAAAAAGGTCAGGGATGTTTCAAAATCAACATCAAGCCTGGCGTGAGTAGTTACCAATGAAAAATTGCTGTAGAAAATAGATATGCAGGCGCGTCTATAGCACTGATGAGGAGCTAGTTCGTTCCAGTCTGGTTGCGTCAAAGCTGACCCGACGCCACATCGATATCTCGTCACTGACAGAGTCGACGAGAAATCTGTCACAACTTAGAGTAGCTTAGAGCCTATAGTAGTCTCCGTGCAGCTTGTCAGCGTTTTTCCGAGTTTGAAAGGTGTCGGATCCAGACAGAAACTTCGTGATGTGTTAAATGCGATCGCGAGCCACAATGCGTTCCTGGGCGTCCAACCCTGTCCAATCTCATGCATTCATAGAAATCCTTAGCGAAGCGGTGAATCACCACGGAGTCCTAGGATTCTGACCTGTCGAGGACTGAGAATGCCGTCTAGAGATGTGGGATGTGGCTCATAGCAGATGGATTCGAAGGTGGTCGCATTGCCCAGATCATATGGCACCTGCGTTCGGCTGGTTGTTGATATATCGGCACCTAAACCTCTTGCCATAGTCTCTTGAGCTGATCTTCTTGGTGCTAGTCAAGAGAGACTTGCCGGACCTTTCGCTAAACGCTAGATTCACTGATCTGCCATTGCTCGATCAAAACTGTGATACACCACTCCTAAGTAGGACGCCTCAATACAAGGGAGAGTGTGTCGTGATACTGAAAATTCGTCGTACTGACTTGTACTGGTCGTCCTGATTAATGTACCCGATGCCTATCAGAAAACTACAACTGCGCCTTGCATTCTGTAAAAAAAACGAAAAGAGAGATCTCGGGCCTCTGTCCTATCTTTCCAAGTAGGCCGACACGAGCAGCTCGTAAATGAGCCGAATTTGCTCGTTGCGCTGCACCATCCCAGGACGCTGCTCCCTCAGAGAATCTATTTCCTGCACTACCATGTCATCTTCTACCCCTCTCTCACGCAAAGGCCCCAGAGGAGACGAAGGTAAGGCTGAGCCAGGCGTTGGCGAAGCTGGAGGAGGGAGGAAGCCATGAGCACGAAGAAGCGAGCACGCAGCGATGAACGACCCCGTTCTCCCGATTCCAGCTGAGCAGCCCACAATGACAGGAGGATCAGGGTCAGGGTTGGGTTCCGATGCAAGAGAGGTATCGCGGTTAGTCCGATCAACGAGCTTGATGAAAGCCATCAGGTTCTCGCGGTCGTCTGGATCTGGCACGCCGTGGTCGGGCCAGGCTGTGAAAAGGAGGTGTTGAAAGACGATCGGCTTCTCTTCTTCGCCATAATTGTCGTCTACATCTTCGTCTGCGTCATCGATTTCGCGTTCCGGGGTGGCGGGCTGGGAGGTAGGGGATTTGTAGGATGTTATGGAAATCATACTACGGACACAACAAGCATCAGGTATACCATCGCTCGACAGGAGTGTTACTTTGAGTGGTGCATCGCTGTGGTCTCTATCCGCCGGCAGAATCAAAGACTGAAGGGACAAGGATGAGCGTTAGCGCCAACTTCATCCCCAATCGGTATTGTATTACAACGTACCTGGCCAATTGTGGTAGGGAAGTACCCATGTGCTTTCCGAAATCCGTTCTCCACATCCTCGGTGAGCTGAACAACGGTACGAACACGAGTATACGGTAGTTGTGATGTGGATGGGAGCGTTGGCGGACGACTGTATTGCTGAATGAGACTAAGAAACGCATGGGCCGTCCAAGGAAGCGGGGCCTGCGTCGCAATCCACCATTTCCCTCCGAATCGCTCCAGAACCCAGGACGCGTTCAGATACTTCCCGCAAGGCGCACTACCCTCTTCGGCTTCACACTCTCCGACGACCACGCGGGTTCTGTCGTAAGGTGTAACATCCGAATACCGATTAAGATGTTTATGATCTTCATGAGAGCCAACAGAGACAGAGTAATGTTCCGCCAATTTCGTGATAGATCTGTCGGCGAGAAGATTGGTCGGCATAAGTATCGCACGTTTCAAGCCAACAGCCTCTGGCTTATGAGGGTTGCGAGGTTTCTGTGGCGTTCTGGCGCGCAGACGCGCAACTTCTCGCTGAGCAAGAACATGCTGCGCTACGTTCAGATGCTGAATGGACTGGGCTTTAGAGAGCCATTCTGGTAAAGATTCTGTGAAGGTCATCATGGTTGGGAGCAAGAAGAAATGTCGCTGTCAGCCTCAGAGGGCGAATGTGGTGGATGGAAGGATTGAAGCATCATAATTCCCACGGTCTTTTGCCGACGTTATGGCCGACGATGAGCTCGCGTCTTTAATAACGCCCGACACAACGATCAAGTTCGTTTCCCGACGCTTTTGGATGAATCTCTCCATTTAATCCTTGTCTTTAGAGTGAGCTCGACACTAGACAAGTCTGTCGGCAAAAAGTACCTCGTCGATAATAGCCCGGAAACCTGCTGGACTTCGCAGCAGGTGAGGTGAATTGTGCTGTCCAGCTCGGTCTATTGACATTTTCCTAGGGTCTTCCTCAGTTTATTCAGCTATCATTCTCATCGCCAGTGAACCCTAAGCGCGTGCTGCTCACGTTCCAAGGCGGCTTTGTAGGCACGAAGTGTGCCATCAACATTCAAGAACCCGCCGTTGACCAAAAAACTAGAGAATGGAAGACCTTAACACATATCTATCCGGAGGACGTGAATCGACGACAGACGTTTGATCTAGCTGAACACACGCATATCAAAGTGCGAGCCTTGAAGCTTGTCTTCCAAGAAAGCTCGGATTTCTTTGGTAGAATCACGGTGTACGATCTACAGGTACTAGGAAATGTTTTGGACTGAACCAGTTATATCTTCCGAACACTGGCATGACGCTCAAGAAAACGCGTCGCACTCTAGCCACAAGACTTGGTCTTCGAAATGGTGCTTCCGCGCTTCTTATAGTATACGGCGTTACGTATCTGGAGCTGCTTATCTCTACGGTACCTTGACCACTGGTACTCTTCTTCCTGTAGCCTCCTCATTCAAACTAAGTCTGCTGGCCGTACTGTGAATCATGGCCTCCCCTCCGGATGCCCCTACTCAGCTCCCACAGTCCCGATTCAGCTCTTTATGGACTCCAGCCGTTATCAACCCGGTCAACTTGAAGAGTTATACCCTTCCCATCCTCAACCTGAAGTCTCCTTATGCTAGAAACTTTCATCTTAGCTGGCTAGGCTTCTTCGTCGCCTTTCTTTCCTGTGAGTATGAAGCAGAGATTCTAGCGCTTTGACCTCACATCTCCTTGCACAGGGTTCGCTTTCCCTCCTCTGTTTCCCGAAGCCATCAGAGACGACCTTGGACTCACTCCTGCCCAAGTGGCGAACTCCAACATTGTCGCTCTCACCGCTACTCTCCTTGTCCGAATCGTCGTCGGGCCTGCGGTTGACCGATATGGTCCCAGAAAAGTGATGGCTGTGATACTCATTCTTGGGGCTATTCCAAGTGGACTTGCCGGAGCGGTGAGCAATGTACAAGGGTTGTACGGTGAGCCATATGCACGCACTACTCTAATGTATGTCTCACCAACGTCTGTCCTCCAAGCAATCCGTTTCTTCATCGGTATTCTAGGGGCCTCATTTGTCCCATGTCAGGCTTGGACTTCAGTGTTCTTCGATAAGAGTATCGTCGGGACTGCAAATGCCTTGGTCGGGGGATGGGGGAATGCTGGTGGAGGGGCTACCTATGCCGTCATGGTTTCCCTCTATAGCAGGGTTAGTATTCAATGACAACCGCTTGAAGTCTCCTGACCCATGGATCCTGCAGCTTCATCAGTCTCTATCTCAGCATGTAGCTTGGAGAGTCGCCTTCGTCGTCGTCCCTGTCCCAGCACTTCTCCTCACAGCCATCTTGACCATGGTTTTTGGGACAGATCATCCTGGAGGTCATTGGGAGTACGTGATGCACTCACTTTGAAGCATCAGCCTACTCACCTCTCTCTCAGGAATCGCCATGAAGCCATCGCGCAATCGGACGCTGGGAAAGAAACCCCCGACAACGAGAAAGATTCTCGCGGGGGGCGAGCCCACAGTCAAGACTCGTTGGGCGTATACGCCCACATAGTTCCTATTGACGTCGCAGTCAATGAGGTTCTCGACACCAAGTCTGCCTACGCAATGATGCTCAACACCGCGACATGGCTGCCTTGCCTGTCATACATGACGACATTCGGCTTCGAGCTCGCCGTGGATTCAAGCTTAAGCACGACTCTCCTGTCTACACACCCTTCTCTTGGCCAACTAAATGCCGGATACCTGGCGTCAGTGTTCGGGTTATTGAACGTATTCACGAGACCGCTGGGAGGGTATTTAACAGATGTTCTTTACGCAAAATGGGGCGTTCGGTCGAAGAAGTTCACTGTTCTAGCATTGGTGGGCATATTCTCCGGCTGAAGTCGGACTCGTTGATGAGATAGTATTTATATAGGCAGGACTACAAGGAGTTTTCTCTATTGCGTTTGGGCAATTCATTCAGACACGTAGTAACCCCAGCCTCGGAGGTGTGATGGCTTTCATTGTGGTTACGTCAATCTTCAACGGGGTACGTGCTCTACGTACGATACGATGCTTAGCAACGCCTGAATAATCCCCGTGTTAGATGGCGAATGGGGCCAACTTCTCTCTTGTCCCACATTGTAACCCTTCTCACAATGGTGTCATGACCGGGCTCGTAGGAAGCTTCGGAAATTTAGGGGGGATTGTTTTTGCTCTCATATTCAGGTTCGCATTCTGTCCCGATACTTCTGCGTGTTGGGGGTTTGATTTGTGGCCGTGATTGCTGTAGATTCCAACCTCAGCAAGGCATAGCTTGGTGGATATCTGGTGTCCTCACGCTATCGGTCAATGCAGCCCTTTGCATCTTCTCTGCACCGCCCTCTTGATCTTGAAATGATTTTGGTAGGCGCAACCGCGGGAGAAATTGATATTTCCTACCTGTTAGAATTCTGATTGTCTTTGGATAATTCATTACAATGTTTCTGTTGTCAAGCTCACGTTTTACCTGTTCTCCGCCGCTTCTCATGACCTCGCCCGTGTTTCTTTGGAGCACCCATTACTCAGGTAGGTTTTCACTGGGGTCTTGCAGCCTTGGAGTGCATCAAGCTTTGATGGGGATTTCTTACCTCGAGTAGTCTTTCGGTGAATTCTCAGAGCGATAGAACTACTCGTCTGGCTTGCCAGCCCCTCTAATCCTACGGCGTTGCAATGTCCACTGCTGTAACTCTCGTTGAAGAGAAGCCGATCAGCTATGACATTAACATCCCATACATAACCGTGTCGAAGGAGGAGCATGCCAGGATTAAACGAGGGACCAGCTATCCACAGTATCTTCCCACTTGGGATCCCCTCTGGTTCGACCCTGTTCCGCCATTCGAGTTCAATGACCCAGCCCTTCGTGCTGATCCCGAGAAACCTCATCTCCTGACTGACAAGGTCAAGCTCTCATCCATCACCCCACGTATGGGCACCGTCCTCGAGGGCGTCGACATCTCTACCCTCACCGCTGCAGCCAAGGACGAGCTCGCCCTGCTCGTCAGCGAGCGAAAGATTGTCGCGTTCCCCTCGCAGGACGCGTTTCTGGAACTCGGTCCGGCAGCCCAGCAGAGCTGGATGGATCATTTCGGGAAGAGAAACTATCAGCCAGTATCCGGCAGTCTCAAGGGACATCCTGGATTCCACATCATCCATCGGGATGGGAACAAGGACGAGTTGACGAGGTTTTTCTCTCAGAAGACGACATCTACGCTGTGGCATCAGGATGTCAGTTACGAGAGGCAGCCTCCAGGGTATGTGATGCTTGGGCTCCTTCAAGGGCCAGAGACGGGAGGTGATACTGTGTTTGCCGCCACAGATGAGGCGTACAAGTGAGTTGGAGGTTATAGTCCTGACGAGGGTGAGTGTTGATCCACAAAATATCCAGGCGCCTCTCTCCTATGTTCCGCAAGATGATAGAACCCATTAAAGCGGTCCATTCGTCTGCCAACATGATTACCCATACACGTCTTGCTGGTGGTCTTGTCCGCAAGGATCCTGTCACATCTGTCCATCCGCTCGTTCGAGTCCATCCAGTTACGAAGGAGAAGTGTATCTTCATCAACGGAGAGTTCATCACAGGATTCCAGGGGATGAAGGATCCCGAATTCAAGGCGATATCCGAGTTTCTCTTAAAGCATCTCGTCAGTGGACATGACTTCCAGGCCAGGGTGAAGTGGCAACCAAAGACGATCGTCCTTTTCGATAACCGTTCCACCATCCGTAAGTAGATCGCAATCGACAGCCCGGGGATGCACACTGATTGGATTCTTTAGATTCAGCCATCGTTGATTATTTCGACGAGGAAAACGGGGCTCAGCCCAGGCACATATTCCGCCTCGCAGCTATGGCAGAGGTACCTGTACCCGTATCAATGTGATCAAATCACCCAAGACAGTAAATTCAACGAAGCGATCTAACGATCCCAAAGACATTACCTGCGTACAAAGTATCTAGTATTGCCAGTGTAAATGTACAAATTTATTCAACTTGAAATTGAAATCACGGGAGTAGTACTGGCCCGTTCCATACATCGAAAGGAATGCAGAAATGGTAACTGTCGCTTGCCCTCCAGAACCGCTCTCTCTCAGCTAACATCTCCCCCCGGTACCTTTCCGCTTCTTCTTGACTCATCAGCCCCTCACGCACATACTCCATTACATGTTCGATAAGCTCTACAGGAAGTCGCTCGTCGAGACTCTCATAAACGGCATCTTCAATCCACTCCGTTTGTTGCGGAGGCACCACTGCCGTCGAATACACGGGCTGAACGTCTGGGTCAACCAGGAGGAATTTCACTACCGTCAGATGGCCCTCACGCGTGGAGTCAGCCAAGGAAAAGGGGGCCAGGCGATGCTGATAAATGTTGGGAAAGACCAATCCCAGACCGGGGCGTAAGGGGACAGAGCCGATGTGCTGATGGCACGAGTCCCCATCGTGAAGACCCCAGGTCCGCAAAGTTGCGCCGCTGTCCCCCTCTTTGAAGCCACGGGGATAGGTCACGGCCATGCGAAACTGAATATTGCTGTCCTGAATGTTGTCCTAGAAAGGGTAAGAAATGATAATCTAGGGGTGAGAGATCTGAGACCAACAAGAGATGTAAAGTATAATCCGCAGGCCGCGATGCGCTCGTTCCGCATCCCTTCAACGTGCCAGGGGAATCCAACGTATGACGGATTTTCAGGGGTCTTCTCAGTTAATCAGAAGACGAGATTACGTGGCAGGGGATGAATGCCTATGTGCTTACCAGCCGTATTCCCGATACATCGATAATGACTTGCAGCCTCTTATTGCGCAATGTGACCTGATGCTTTCTATGTTCCAATCCACCGGGATAACCAGACAGAGGAATGTCGGGAAGTTCAATTGGACGGTTCATAACCCAGTGCCGCATGCTTCGTTCGTAGGTCGCCCACCCTTCCTCGTCATCAGAGTGGTCTGGAGGATCGGGTTCGTCCCAAACCTTGTAATGGCAGGCACCAGGAATTCTTTGCCCCAGGGGATTGTTCCGGTGGAGATCTGTCAAGGTGCGCTCGAAGAGGGGAATGAAAGATGACAGTGTAGTGGCCAAGAGCTTGTAGAAAGTGGTATCGTCAGGGTTAACATTGTTGATGTACGACAGGAGCTCGACGGACCCAGAAGAGGAAACGAATAGATCTGTCGGGAGGAAAGAGAAACGCTGCGAGAGCGTGTAGATGTCGGCAAGAGGCGGGGGAGATATTGTGAACGGCGGTCGATGAGCATAGCGAAGCAATGACTTGTTATACACAAGAGGATACGAGAATGAATCTATAATGGATGTATGGAATGCATCTCGAGGAGAGCTTTGTCCACGAAATGAAGAGTTTAAGCGTGCAAGTACCGCAGGATCAAGAATCGAATCAGACTCCCAGATACGTTCAAAGCAAGAGACCTGGCTGTTGCATCGAAATTCAGAACAAAGGGTATGTGAAGGGTTCGGAGACAAAACTTACCATCCCATATCTTCATCGCGTAGAGAAGCGTATCCGTCCAATTCGTCCAGGACGTAGTCGACCTTCAGCGCCAGCGGCCGCGTCAAACGAGGTACGAGCTAAAACCGAAGTTCTCTCACCTGTCGCCGGGATAGTTTTACATCCGCCTGACCAGAGGGGGTCTGAATTACCCAGTCTCTTTCCAAAGCCTCCATGGCCCAGGCCTCTCGCACGGAAAGATCCTTGTATCGGGACCACCAAGCTTTCTGTCGCCTTAACTCAGCGGAAAACTTGGACATGGCCAGCTCTACTAGCTATACAATGCTTTGAAATAGACGATTTATGTCCTGACATGTTTATGCTCACTGTCCTTGGGTCATCTAGGGTTCGAAGTTTGTAAACTAAGGACAGAATTCAGAGAGATCGTTGCAGTGCTCACCGCCAACACCTCCAAGGAAGTGAGTACCGATGATAAAAGGATGCCTGTAACCTCTATTCGTGTAGTCAGACGCCGAGTAATCCATTTCCTCGAAAAAGAGTTGGAATCAGAGAAAAGCAAAGCTGAATACGCGGAATGCCCCTGGTCCCTGGAGTAATGCCACTCGGCCGGCCCGCAAGTGAGTCACTGGAGTCACTGTATTACTCACCTCATTGTGGCGGAGGCCGCCCCATCGTACAACTGAAAGAGCTTTTACATAGATATCCCACCAGATTTCATTATTCAGGGTACCGCAATTTTAGCGCTAGCGGACACCCAGTAGCAGTAGACCAAATCGTTCGAGCTGGGATGACCAAAGACATTCTTAAGACACACATATAGGACATACATTTACATTATCCATCCGAAAGAGCTCCATATATCGCCCTAGCGCTCAAAAGTACGACCCAGCACCGGCGTAGCTTCCCGTTTGTTGCTGTGATACTTCCGAACCATCTCCCTGGTCCTCGAGATCCAAACCCGCGGCCTTCCTCTGCAAGTATTCAACCGATGTGGGACCAAAAGCGGGATCGGGCGGGATGTACGGCTTCGCAGCTACCGCTAACCGACCAGCAGGAATCCTTGCTTGGAGGTCTCCTTGTGAAGGCATAGGCTGGAAATGGAGCTAATAACCTGTCCGTTAGACAGCTTGCCGTACAGCGAGAAGATTCGAGCATACTTACCGTGTCATTCATCTTTTTATAATGCTTCACCCACACGTCGACGACTTCAAGCTCCTCAACAACCTTTTCCTTCCGTAGGGTCTTCTTCTCCTTCTCCCCTTTCCCAAGTGTTACACCCCTTCCTTCCTTCAGCGCTTCCAGATCTTTCTTCGCGCATGTCACAAACCCGACCGCCTCCCCGCCCTTCTCTCTCCCGCCATTCTCTCCCGCATCGACCCCGAGCCATTTCCATCCGAGTGCATTGTGGAATGATGCTTCGTTGGCTAGATAGTGGCGTAGGTCGGCAGAGACCTCTCCTGCCCCCGGGGACTTCGCGAGCGACCGCGCTGACGAGTATAAAGAGGCGCACTCCAGGTGAAGCTTGGCAATAAGGGCCGGTGAAGGATGAGACTTTGGGAGCGGAGGCCCTGGGGCGATGTTGCTGTCGTACGCGGAACGAGAAAGCAGCTTGCGGATGGCAAGACTCTGGGCGTCTGCCAGGGACATCCTTGATTCAGACAGCCGAATCAGCATCAGTAAGCAGACGTCGTTAGGAAGAAAGCTCACTTTGCCAGTGCATCGTTCACCTCCCTAGTCAAATCCGGAGGCCGAGTAAATCCCGTTGAGCCCTGGGCACTTCTATCCCACTCCGGGAGTAACGTATCCGCAATGTAGGAAAAAATACCACTGGCACGACACAGAAAAGTGACTGCGTGGTTCAGCCGCTCGTCTTTCGCCTTTCGGTCCGAGTCAGATATAGACCTCTCATGCTCGTAGTTTCCGAGAGACCCAACAATAAATCGTGCGAGGTTGGAAAGAGCAAAGGCGTACGTCAGGAGGGAAGAGGCGTAATCCGCGTGAAGGGTAAGAATACTGATACGCGGGGAAGAGTGAAAAACGTTGGCCGAGAGTGTTGTCCGCCAGCTGAAGACTGTTCAGACGACGTTGAAGCAGTTACAAGACAGTTTATTGGGATACTTTACCTGGTTCGTTCTTGAGACCGATATCGTCATGAGCCACACAAACGATTATTCCACGCAGTTGGGGGATGTATTCATCTAGAATCTGGACAACCGCAAGCCTTAGTATAGTTATGATGCGATTGCAATTTTCGACTCACCTTGACAAGACGCAGGTAATCCTTCTCGCCGCCAGTCCTCTTGTTCTCTTTCAGGACCGCGCGTAGATTGGCTCGAGCTTGAGTAGCCTGTGAAATCCGAGTCGTATACAGACTTCCAGAACTGTGGTCTGTACAGAATTCGCCAAAGGATATAGCCCCGTGGTAGGGAGTTCATACAAATATGTGGTCATGGTTGTGCGGAAGCAAGTCGTTATGTATCTAATCTTATCTTAATCTGTCTGTCAACGCCTCAACGCCGCAATGCAAAGCAATTCGGTATCAAGACCATACAGCAGTAATTATGTCAAGCTTAGAATATCCATTCAATTTTACGACGAGTATCCGTCTCCAGGGTCGGTGCAAGATCCCCAGACGCCGTAGTTGTACGGGTGAACGAGCCCGTCGAAGGGAGATCGCCGATGGTAATCTTGAGTGCGTTTCGCTTCTCGATAAACTCTTCGGACCAATCGTTCGTAGTCCTGTCGCGAGGAATGAAGGAGATCAAAGACGTGTTCTCGTTCAGAGGTAATCATAGGAAAATGATTCTTCAAAGTCGTTACTACAAGAAACCTGATGTACAGACAGTCACATGCAGAAGCAACAAACAACAGGCAGACGGAGAGAATAGGAAAACCAAGGACAATCAAGAAAATAGCAGACAACCTGCAACTGGCTTGAGAACACAGAAAACACAGAGAGCATCGAAGTAGCACGGAAATATGATCGAGGTGACGCGCATACAGGCGACTGAGTACTAAGCCCTGAGGAAATGATTCTCAGCTTCCTTCCCGTTGCTTGGTAAGTACTGCTTTCGTTTACCCTTGCGACGACTGGGGGAGAATTGATTAGCAGGGGAGAAACTCCCACTCGATCACATTTACGTTGGCGGGCTAAGTGCGTGAGTCCTGATCATAGAGAATAACTGTCAGTGACATGCCAGGTTCATGGTTCAATCATGATGATATGGTACCTGCATGTAAGGGTCTAATAAGGGTCCTGAGGATGGTCGCTTCTAGAGAGCAATATGTGATTCTCTCAACTAACTCTCACATCGGACTGACTTACGGCGGCGAGCAATACTGCGGAACGAGCGGTAGGCCCATTGCGAGGGGGCTGAGTCGCAGCTGCATACTTCAGTAAATTTGGTGCTTATCCCGCGTTGGGAAGATTCGGGAACATTTTAGCATAGCTGCAGCGGTGGAAATGCATTATGATTAGCGATAAGTATCATGGTCTAAGCTAAACCGGCATCTTACGGATATGTGCTGATAGGCACGATGATGATGTGACCCATGAATTCTAAATCGCGTCAGTTTGGTATTCGTGGGGATACTTATCGGAAACCACACTGTTCATGGTGGACGACCAGGTTTGGGGGATCGTCGCTACAGCTAGCTCATTCGACAACCTCTAAAGAGAATAGGGTCGTGGTGTCAGCGTATTTAGATAAGGACAAGTTTAAGAAATCGCGAACAGAATAGTCTTGACGAAGGAGGTCGAGATCATCGTTTTTCTGTTGGAGCCACTTCTGGTATTCTTGTTGATGCACAACTATGTGGTATGCGCGCTTGAGAGCGGCGTAGATATTGTTTCTTGAAACAAAGTTGGATGTTTTGAAGCCTGTCGCAACGGATATTTCGAGCTTTGATTTTAACGAGAGGCTCAGTTTCCTTCCACCGAAGACGCATAGAAGTATGACGACAGACCTTTGGAGGAGAGCAAGATAAGACTTCCGCAAAGATGAATTGGTTTCTTTTTTGACGATTTCTCGTAGATTCTGAACCTCTCTCATGAGACTAGAGTACTCAACATTACGGGGCTCCTCCGACATGGGGAGCGCCTAAGGATGGAAAGAAGGGATAGAAAGCACCGAAGCAGGGGTATAGCTGGAGGGACATTTTATGCCTAGTGCAGCCTGCGGTCTACTTCGGAAGAACCCTTAAAATCAGGCTGTACCATCACGAGGACTAGTATGATAGATGATTGTGCGTCCACAGTCCAATCCTCTGGGTTTGATGCAATACGTGCATAGTCTTGGGTTGTGGGTGTCGAACACATGGGCCCGGGCCAGGTCGGAGTTTGAATTGGGCTTTCACCTAGAGCCTATCATGAGCCAGGAAGGAGAAGAAGCATACATTACCGATCCTTATCCACCTCTTGAAAGCGAGTATTTTTGGATCAGAATTCAGCCGTTTCTCTTATCTATCGGGTATGAGCTGCGGTCGCGATATCACCCAGGATGGGTACCTTCGTGGAAATCGTCGAAAAGAAAAATCAGCTCACTGCAATGTGAGGATGGATACAATATACATGTACGAGAACATGTACTAGATGTAAGCTGAATAGAACTAATGATAACATACCAGCCCTGGAACATACTTGATGCCACAAGACGAGAAGATGGCACTAAGGCTGTCTTCAAGGCTGTGCCCCCGGGTTCAGCTGACTTGTCTTCTGAAGCCTTGAGAAAGGATCCAAGGAATCACTGTGTCGAGGTTGTCGACATCATTTCTCTCCCGGATAATCCAAGCTTTGTTCTACTCGTTATGCCTATACTCCGCCCAATTGCATCGCCTAAGTTCCATTGTATGCCTGGGTGGATAGAAGCCTTACGCTGTATGTTTGAGGTACGCTATATGCATCGTCCATAATCTTATGCATTGACGGCGACTCTGACCGCTCCGGCGTAGGGCCTCGAATTCCTCCATCGACAAAACATAGCACATAGGTACACTCACTCACACGCCTTTCGAGAATTGATTGATTCAGCATTCAGTTGCTTCATTCAGGGACATCAGCGAATTGAATGTGATGATGGACTCCAGTCGTCTCATACCAAACGGCTTCCTTCTTCCTACACGTTATTCCATTCAAGATCTAATGGGCAAAGATCTGGAGATTCGGCGCCGTTGCGAAGTTTCTCCAGTCAGATACTACTACATTGATTTTAACCTGTCATGCTGGTTTCCCAGTGGTCGAGAAGGGGTACTCGTGACAGGGCGTGTTGGACAGCTGGACTCAGCTCCAGAGCTCTCAGACACGATACCCTACGACCCATTCAAGGTCGACATATCACTTCTCGGACATTGCATTAAACGACTCTTGAACGTTAGTCAAAGATTATTCATTTCTATGATTCCTTCTACTCACTTCTCTTAGATGCGCGGAAATATGCTGCTCCCTGATTTTGACGGCTTGCTTCAAAAGATGACGCTGCACGACCCTGACGCTCGACCAACAGCTTCGGAGGCACTGGAGGAGTTCGAGGCGATCGTCGCCGATATGCCTGATGAACGTGCTCACTATCGCTTCTGGGACGATCGTCCCCCAAGGGTTCCAACTGCGTTTGAACGCTTCATTGCCCGGAGATTCCCAGCCATCCATAAGTTTTTCTACTGATTGTGTCAAGATTGTATTATCCTCCAGAATCTTCAACTTGATGTTGGTTTCCTCCTCGGGCCAGTTTGTATGCGCTTCGTTATTTCGGTACTATGGGTTCTCAGGCTCCATATCTCTGACACACTGCCATTGGGCCCTGGTATATGATGATGGCGAAGAAGCCTTCCAAATTCACCTTGTCGTCCACAAGCTATCCCCTTTCACTGCGATCCAATGGAGGCGACGTGGTCTTGAAGGGCGATCCATATCTTTCAATGTGGGTGCTTGACGGAGACTTCGAGAAGATCTTCTCTTGCCAACAGAAAAGGAAGTCGACTTTCGGAAGTTGCAATTTCCCGTTGATTATCCATTTCGATATTTTGTTTTCTCACCTTTTTCAGGCCCGCAGCTCCCCGATTTTGCTTCCTTGCCTTCCAAAGATGGTACAACACGATCCTCACGCTCGAACAACACCGATTGGAGTAGGTCGAGGCGATTGTTACCGAGATACCTGAAGCCAACCTGAAGCCCAGTGTCACTTCTGGGACAGGCAGCCTCCCAAGGTTCCAAGCCTCTGTATTTAAACACTTTCTGTTCAATTCGTCGTGCTCCTGCAGCGACTCGAACGAAGAAGATCAAGAACACGCTCCAAGTTTCCCGAGACTGGGTGTAAGTAATTTTTCGCCTGGGAGAACACTCATTCAGTTCCATAATCATCCAAGTTATAAACGTGAGAACGTATTGAACAAAGAAGACTTTGGGAAAAAATTATCATGCACGATGGTGGTGGCAGGAGACCGCGTATCTACACCGCCACAGACGGTGGCGTCCGGTTGTATAGGGCAAGGGCCTATGCATACAACTAATCCTCTCAAGAAGTTATCCGTCAGACTGTCTATTGAAACTGTCGTCGATTCATTCTGGTATCTCACTAATGGATATGGCCGCTTTTCTTGCCACGCGCCTTGTCTTCCTCACAATCCAGGCATGAACGATCGCGTGCATGACATGAATACGTGTAGTACATGTATGTATAAGCTGAATTTGGAATTGGTAGGATTAGCGTTGGTTACCATGCACCATATACGATAATACGCGTATGAATGTATTGGAAAACGAGAAAGATGGATCCGCAGATGTCATAAAAAGACGAATGGAATAAAGAAAGGCGTAAAACGACGCCTGATGGTTGAGGTTTACAGACAGAAGAAAAAGAGAAAAGAGAAAAACATTTAACAACTTGTACACAACCTCCTCTTCTGAGGGGGAGGGCATCATGATAATCGGGCAAACGAGGCAGGCGGAGGAGGCCCCTTGCCATCCTCCCTCCCCTTCTCCAACATCACCAC
>RZIO01000002.1:740791-757738 GCA_004338095.1 Gloeostereum incarnatum
CCAAACCCAAGACCACCCAAAATGGGCGCAGTCATACTCAACTTCCTCGTCGCCTTCTTCAAATTCGAGCCCGCACTCCCACTCCCCCCGCTACTCATACTCCCCACACTGCTATTCCCATTCCCCGCAAACGACCCCAACCCAGGCATCGTCAACTCATCCGCCGTCCCAGCCCGCATCTTCCCCTTCCCCGCACCGTCGTCCGACGACACCCTCAAGCCCGGTAGAGGCGGCACAGGCGGCAACGGCCTCGACGTCAGATCCGCACTCCCACTCCCACCCCCGTGGCCGGTAGCTGTGGCAGGCCTCGCACTCGCACTCCCAGCAGCGCGCCTCTTCGGACTCGGCAGACTCGACAAAGACTTCTTATGCTCCGGCGACCTCTGTGGCAACGGCGCAGGTCCCGGTCCCAGCGAAGACTGCCTCGGCGGAGGAGAATCCAACACCAACGTCGGCAACGGCAACGGCGGGGCAGGAGGAGGAGGAGGAGGAGGTTCCGAAGGCGGCGGGAGAACGTACCCATACGAAGTCGACCCAATCGAAGAAGTCGACGTCGCCGACGGAGGTTCCTCATACCCATTGACGTGCCCATTGGGTAACAACAATGCCGAAGTCGAAGTCAAAGTCGTCGAATTCGGTCTCCCCGCGGCGGTCATGGTCATGGTCATTTCGGAAAACTCCCTGCTGGAAGACGCAGGCTCGGACGGTCTCCTCGTCTTTTCCTTCCCTGAGTGTGGCGCGGACGTTTGGAACCAGTGTTGATAATGAGGCTGCTGAGACGAGGAGGATCCATCGGTGGAGGCGGAGACGGGGGACAGCGGTGGATCCCTATCCTTGTCCCTATCCTTTGAAGACCCCAACCGGAAACTCTTCCGCTTCCCACCAAACCACGTACTCGACTTTCTCTCCGGCTCCCTCTTCCTCCCATTAGGGGACGGAGGAGGGACAGCGAGCGTCGCGTGCCCATTGGGGATCACAGGAGGAGGTAGTGGCGGTGGGACTAGAGGACTCGAAGGCGGCACCTCATTCTCAGCACTCACCGCCGACGGAGGGGGGCTCGGTAACCGTTGTTCCGTCTGCGAAGGCTTCCTCCCCCCCTCAGCTGCGAGCCTCGCACTAGACGAAGGCGTCCTCCTTATCCCAAATAACCCCTTCGGGCTCTTCCCATTCGTAGCCGCCGTCGTCGGCGGCTCCCCACCATCCACCTTGACCTCCAACGGAAGTAGCGGAACCTTCGAGGCCACCCGACTCCCACTCCCACTCCCACTCCCCCCATCCAACAAAGGCGAAGACTCGGACGACGCACTCAACTCCTCCACCTCCCTCTCCCCCTCCACTTCGTCTACCTCCAAACCAGGTGGAAGCACCGGCTCCACCACAAGCTCCTTCTCCTTCGGCCGCAACCCCAAAGCGGGCAAATCGATATCCGCCGCCTGGTAATACAAAACATACGCCGAGCCGGAATTCGAATCGCCAAAATACTTTGGAATCTCGCTCTCCGGTATCGGATACACATTGTCGTCGTCGAACACCAGCCACGAGCCCAGAGTCTTGATGATCGATATATAATGTCCATGATGCGGTCCACTACGAACAGTCAGAGGGGGAAAGGGAAGGGGAAGGGGGAAAGGAATGGGGCGCACTTTCCAATATGAACCACAATCCCAAACAAATCATACAACCGATCCGCATCACCACCCACATCGTCCACCGTGTTGAACAACCTCAGCTGAAACGGAAACGCCACCCGATACGCGAGCTTGATGTACTTTTGCAGATCCTCCTGATACTTGAACCTTTTCAAATGGAGCGCCAGAATGTTGGGGAGCTTCTTGATCTTCATCCTAAACCGGAATGAGAGGATGCATGGAAGAAGAAATGGAGGGGGGGAAAAACGGACCGCTTCTCGGCTTCTTGCAGATCGCAACAAGAGTCGCAGAAAAACTTGTTCTTCTGGCAAAGCATCTCGCTCGCGCTGAATTGGCGGAGACAGGCGGTGACGCTGGAATGCTCCTCGATGTCGATGGAGAGGTCCAGGAAGAGTTCGTCGCGGGAAGATACCTAGGAGAGAGGGGTGAGAAGAAAATATAGGACAAGAGAGAGATGGGACGTACGGTTTCGCAAGTGAGACACCGGGTTTCGCTAGTGAGGACGCCTTCGAAGAGTTTGTGAACGAGGGTGGCGGTTTCTGGCGATGAGCCGGAGGTGGAGGGGACTTTGGAAGCGAGTGTGGCGATAGAATTTGATACTAGAAAAAAAGATAATTAGAACGACGGTTGAACGGAGGGCGGGACGGGGCAGGGAAAGACTTGGCGGAGAAATCTCGGCCGCGTATAGGCCGGGAGGGTGTGGGGGAGACTCACGGTCGTCTGTGGTAGCGTCTCTGGCCCTCCTTTCGTCCTCCATCTCGTCGTTCATCTTGTTGAGGAGAAAGTTGAGAAACTCGTGGGCGTCCTGATGCATTGTAGAGCGAAAGACATCGTTGGCGTCTCTGAGCTTTTCGATAAAAGCTTTTGGAGCGACAGTGCCCTTGTCTGCAGGATTTGTGGATATGTGGAGAAAGAGGGAACGAAGGGCGGAGAAGAGGGTGGGTGGAGAAGAAGGAATGAGAGCAGCTGATACGGAAGGTTGGCTGCTGTTGCTGAGGATGGTTTTCTGCGGGTGAGCCTGAGGTGGAAAGCTTTCGTTCTGGCTTTCTGCGAGTTGTTGGAGCGAGAGAGGGAACGGGAGAAGCGGTGGGAGGTGGTATTGGGGGATCTGTGGGGGTAGAGGCGGATGGGTCTTCTGATTGTAATAGGAGGTCTCTGAATGGACCGCAAAAGTAGAGTGCCTGGAGGACAGAGTTGGCATAACTGGAGAATAGTGAGTACAAGGGTTTGTAATAATCTAGAGTCTGACCATGTATTCCCAAACTACAGACATGATTAGACCAAGACTGATAGGAAGACTGACTCAAAACTCACATTCTCGAGACCAAACTTCTTTGCATCTGCAGAAGATATGTGAATGGGAGGAATGTCGGGAATGGGATCTGGAGGTTGCTGGGATTGCTGGTTTCCGAAAATCCATTTTTTTTTGCCATCATCCTCCGGGCGGGAGAGGCGGTTGAGAAAAGTGAGTTTGATGATGGCCCCCAGTGTTCCGTCCTGGTCGTTGTCGTTCAAGGTGATCGACTGGGAAACCTCAAATTCCATTTCAGGTACATCATCATCAACACGTGATGATTCACTCATGCGGTCTCTCTTCCCAAATCCGCAAACCTATATTCCGAATACCTCGCAATACTGCTACCCAATTAGTCTACCTCGATATTCATTCTCCTCCCCCCAATCCTAGATCCCTCGACGTCCTTGGCTCGGGCCCCTTGCTTTATGAAAAACTGCCAATCCTTTCTTCTATCAGGAACCACTCAGATCAAATCTCGGGCCTTGTATTTCGTAACTTCCCTTTAGTCACCCACTCATCGTCATCCTTATCGAACTTGAATTTCCCGACGCACATGTCCACCCCGACGGACCCGGGTCATGTGGCGCTCCTCCTGTTCTAGCCTGCGCTGGAGTCAGGGGCCGGGGCAAGTGCCCAGCCACATCGCGCCACACAACTTTCACTCTCGATCCTATGCCCCGCCCAGCGCATCACACGTGCGTGCTGCGCTGCGAACCAAATTCCTTTCGTGCATAGGCTACAGCTCGGTCCGAACGAGTCCTATCGAATAAATAAAATCATCACTCGCGCGTTATGCTAAAGGCAAAGTCATACAGTAGCAGCAACGATCCCTTTCACGAGACTATCCAACCACAACCCACTCAAGGGAGGTTGAGGACGCCGCCGACGATGGTTCTACACTTTCACACATCGGGGGAGAGCGGGCCGAGGTCTTTGGGGAAGCTATCCCTCGCCCAATCGATCGTCCCGCCCACTTCTTCTACCAACTACTCGCCGCCAACCATCGGCAGCCAGAAACTAGTATACTACTAACCGCTCCGCCAACCGATTATCCGGATCCGCCCCCTTAATCGCGCCGTTGGTCTCGAAGAGCAGGGGGTTGACTTGCCACACGTCTTCCTTCCTCGCTTCCATGTCTTCGATCCACCCGGAGTGTTAGAGGCAAGGAGGAAGGAGGCACCTTTCGAATCACCTTCGTCGGTGGTCGACGACAGCCGTTCCGCGAGCTGTTCTTCTGCTTCGGTGTACGGCCATCATCCGGACATCATGGCAACTTTCTATGTAGGTCACTTTTATACTTAGAACACTACCTTGTCGTAACCTTAACGTTCGCCCAACGACGAGTCAATGGTAGCATCACTGTGCATGCATCTCTGCCAGCTGCGTGGGAAGAAGTTACATAGAAATTTGTGAACCGAATGACCGCGCATCGTAGGGTGCCTGAGACGGAAGTCACACTATGGTGCGGCGAGAGGATATGGAATTTGGGTCTGACCACTCCATACAAAACTCGTCCTTTACACATGTACAGGCAGGCAGGCAGGCAGGCACCAGTGAGAAAAAAAAACGCGCGAAGCGACCCTAACACCACCCCGGTTCTAAATTCTAATGACTTTTTCGCACAAACAGCGGAAGGAATCGTGATTTATTCTCATGCATACGCATTGTATCCAGAGTTAGTTGTTAGTATGTGTGGCGTGGCGGGAATATTGTGGCGTCGACGTCTGACTCACCTGGACAAAGTGGTTGTCAGGCGGGCTGTCGGTAAGGTAACCAAGTGTAACTAGAGAGAACGAAAACTTCCGAAAAGGATGATACTCCTCCAAGTGAGTCGACCAAGCGGAGTTAGTACGTGTGGCGGAAATGTTGTGGCGTCCTCGCCTCGACAAAGCGGTACCGGTGTCGGCAAGGCAACCAAGTGTAAATCAGAGGGAGGACGGGAACTCCCGAGGTCGACAATTGCAAGTTAGAGATCCTCCTGCAAGTCTGGATCCGGAGTCAGAGAATCAACCGGAGACGAAATCAGCTTCAGTGCTCTACATAAACGCTTGTACCAACTTGAATTTCGATTTTACAGATGTATGGCTCCCTGGGACTCGTACAGAGGAACGAAAAGGATAACTCAACACCGGGTTACCTATTAATGCTGGAAACCGTAAGTATGTACTACTTAGAAACCGGCAGGTCCTTGGTCGAAGCTGAGGTCAAGGGTGGACGATTCACTACAGGAGGAACTGGATCTGGTGCTTTCCAAAACATCCACGCCTTCAGAATATCCTGCACAGGGAAGGTAAATAAATAGCCGGTGTCAGCTTGGAACCCTTAATCGGAAGAGACATGCACTCGACCCTTTGTGAGCCAAACAGCAGCCCAGCCATCAGGGGAACTGTATCAAAGACCGTGGTTTGAGAAGCACAAACGGAGTGTGAAAAAAGGTACTTACGCGCAGTGGTCATGATGTTGACTATCGCCCAATCAACAGGATCCTCACCAAAGCTCGGGATGAAGTTCAGAGAACCAAGTCTGCAAGCATGATGATCTCAGCCAAGAGAGACATGAACCTAAATGCACTCACGAAAGGGAATAGAAAGGACCAAAGAAATTGAAAAACATCATACGAGCCAATGCCTCGGACGAGAGCCCATTATCCTTCATCATCTGAAGCCATCGGAAAGATGCCCAGTGTTTGCACAACAGGAAAGCAGTCGTCCCTTCGAGTCAGGTAACCGTAAGTTCCTCGTGAACTCGAGACAATTATCGATGTGTAACGAGATTGAGCACCTTGCAGGACAAGTGTAGAGAAACATAGCACGAATACTCCCGTGACGACCATCCTGCAGCCCAACAATCGTCAGAACAATCAAGTCGTGAGGGTGTAGCTGATCTCACGGAACAATATGGGATGTACTGCAATACATCCTCGAAGGGGTCCTTCTTACAGATTGCGGGATTAGGAGTACGACGATTGATGTTTCAACAAGGACCAGGAGGTATGGAATCGATGGAAGCAAGGTCAGATGGTCAGTTGAACTGCAACGTAAGAGTTGAATACTGCGGCCTACCATGGCCTTTGTACGCCTCGCTCTGTCAATGTGGTTGTGTGTGAACATGGTATTGATGGAAAAGTACAGTTGCAACGATAGAGAGAGGATGGCACCTCCAGGCCTAACTAGCATTCAGGCTTCGGAAATGCCAACAAAAATCAATCGTAGACTCACATAACAGGGGCAGCATAGACGAAGATCGCTTGGGCGGTGCACGCTCCTTTGTCAGGTAGATCTACCTTTTGTTGTCCCATAAGGATAGAATATGAAGCGGAGAACCACGCCCAAGAACGCGTCACACGTGGAGAGAAAAGTGCTGTTATTGCGATAGCTCCTAGAGAAAGGAATCCAGAGATCTGAAGAACGTCAAATACAGCAACAAGGGTATTGAGCTGAGCATCGACTGTAATATCGCCGTCGCTGTCTAAGTTATTACGAAGAAATTAATGTGGATAAATAGTGAAAACAAGGAACCTACGGTTGTCGTGTGCCATCGGAGCAATATCTGAAGAGAGGATCACACTGACTAGCAGCGTGGCCTGTCGTGAAAGAAAAGAAGTAGAGGGGGAAAACAAACCTAGGAACGACTTGGTTTCACAAAAAAAACAGTCTATATAGATCATAGATGATATTCTGGGGACTAATGGAATCTGTTTGTGATGCTTCGACGATGTTTCAGCAGTGAATGTAAAGAAGTTGATGAGGCGTGCCACTGGTTACTACTGGTAGTACCGAGAGAGAGATAGCGGAGGATAGGGTTCGACTTGGAATTGCCAGTACTAGCAGTGTTCATTATCCCGAGGTAGAACGGCGGACGCCAAGAAGGGAGACGTTCTAGGCAAGCAATGATGAATATGACCATCCCTTTCTGATCTCCCGTGGTGGTCCGCCCAAGATCAACGAGGAAAGGTTTTGTTTTATGCCGTGATGGATGGACGACGTTGTTCTCTATTCGTATTAACCTAAGCCAGAGGTGTGGCACTTGGGTTTGGAGACTGGGGCTGGGGCGATCTCCGTTCAGTAGGATCGCAATCTGTGTTGTACTAAATTCTTATGGCAGCCCTGAACAGTGAAATAAAAACAGTGAGGATTATTCAGAGGCTAGAACGACACAGCCAAGTGCGGTGGAGGATGCAAGGAGGGGAATGGCCAGCCAAGTTGTGTAAGGATTTGATTCTCCTAGCAGCTCACTTAGCTCAGAGAGATTTTTCGACAACAAATTGAGGTCAGAGCTGAGACAGGTTGGGGAAAAGTGGGAACGGGCGAACAGAGTCGATGTAGTATCTTGACAACGACAACACGACTACGGAAACGACGGCCTTCGAGATGATGGCGAGACAACAATGCCAAATTTGAAATACGGGACACGAAAGGAGGACAGTCCTTGCATACTCAGGTGAACTTGAAATGCGAAGACGATTGTGTCGAGCGCTGGTGCCTGCCAAGCGGATTGCCGCCGCCTTGTGTCACGCAAGTCACACGCCGGTCGTCGGGGCCGATGACAACCGACCTTGGGAATGCGAACGGAATCCATTTCTATTTCCAACTTTAAATAACCCATGCTGTTCTCCTACTTGATAAGCGCTCATACTAGACTTAGACGCGTACCATAATGATGTCTTTGGCCGACTTTGGTTTCTCTCAAGAGTCGCACTATCTCCCCTGGGCAATTACTGGGCTTTCTATCCTACTTGTGGCCTTCAAATTTCTTCTCGTCCCCTCTTATAGTATCTCGAAGGTCGTTGCGAAATCCACCAGCGCTAATCAGAACGTTGTTTCGTTTAATTACACTACTTATCCTCGCGCTGGGGAGCAAAACTTTGGATATGGTGATGTGAGGGTGGTCAAGTTACTTGTACATCCGATAAAGGTGAATTCTGTCTGTTTTATCTACGTATAATCTGTGGTCTAAACTTTTCCTAGAGCTGTCGTGGGACGTCGGTGCAGTCTGCAAAGTACACACCTCAGGGTTTGGAGGTCAGCCTTCGCGAAGCCTCTCATACGGCGTCTGACACACTCTCTCTATAGAATGACCGGAAATGGTGTATCGTAGACGCGGAAACTCACGAAGTAATAACTGCGCGTGAGGTAGCAAAGGTATGCAAAGTCTGTCGTACATGTTGCTCAGACTAAACTCTCGACAGATGGTCCTCGTTACACCCGCTATCAACATCGAAAGCGGGACGCTGGACATATCCTTCCCGTCCGACTCTGGTTGCGAATCCTTCTCTGTGCCCCTCCATCTCACCCCGGATCTCATGACATCTTGGAAGTCGTTAGTCTCTGTTTCCCTTTCTTCATCTTCCCCTATTGCAACACCCGTGAACAGATTCTCTGATGTCAAACTATGGGCCCACAACGACCTCGACGGATACGTCTGCGAATCCACTACCTCGACACGCACCCCCTCCGAAATTATGTCCCAATACATGGACCGCCCCGTGCACCTCCTCATCAAAGGACCCAAAATTCGCCCCTGCGGCCCGACGACCGCATTCCCTGATTTGAACGCCAGCGCGGTGTATCAAGATGGGTATCCCCTCCTCGTAGTGTCGCAGGAAAACATGGGGGAGATTGAGAAGGAGATGAGAGACCATTTGGGGAAGCAGGGAATTGAAGAGGATCTGTGGAGGGACGGAAAGGTTGTTGTCGAGAGGTGCGCATCTCTCTTCCTCTTTTTTGCTGCTGGTGGTGACGGGGGCGTGTACGACGGGCAGGTTCAGACCGAACATCGTCTTTGAAGGCGCGGGTGCATTTGCCGAGGATCTATGGGAGAAAATTGGGATCGGCGAGGGAGGGTTCTTGGTCGTGTCTAAGTGTCAGAGGTGTTTGGTACGTGTTTTATGCTTTTTTTTCTGAGTCCTGCTGAAGATGCACAGCTACCGAATGTCTCCCCAGAGACAGGCGTCCGAGACAAAGCAGTTCCTTATAAAGTTCTGATGAAGTTCAGGACTGGCGTCGATCCCTCGAACAAGTGGAAACCGTGCATTGGGTGTAACGCCGTACCGTTGACCGATGGCGTCGTGAAGGTGGGCGATAGGGTGACGGTGAAGAAAGTCGTAGGATGAGCTACTATTGTAACTTGGATGTCGTGGATGGCGATAGTCCTAGGAATGCGGCGTCGGCTGCTGTTAGATATATATGTGGCGTAATGAGTTCCGCTTGTAAATTACATCTTTCTTACAGCTGTTCTACAGTTGGTTCATTTACAAGGGCATCTTTCTGTTCTTTCAAGCTCCTCGTCTGCTTCTCTCATAGCCTAGCCGGTCCGCAGGATGAGGTGGACACCACTGTCAGAACTAATGATGTCGCTTATTTGTCCCACTTCAAGCCCAAACGCCGCATCCTCAAACGGCTTTTGCATCTGCCCTCTTCCGAACCAGCCCAGATCGCCATTCTTCGCGTGTGAAGAGCAGTCGGAGTGCTCCAGAGCGAGTTCACCGAATGTCTCCACGGACCCATTTATTTGGGCTTCGTATCCCTTCAAAATTTCGATCGCTTCCTCCTTCGAACGTGTGATGTTATCCTGGAGTAGTTATTAGAGAAACCAAGGGGGATCATGGGTGAGCTGTAGTACACACCTCTTTCCAGCTGGAAGGACGTCTGCTCCCGGAGTGCTTCACTAGGAGATGACTAGCTCGGACCTGGCCAGGACGGGCACCGGAGAGATATTCAGCACCAGGAAGCTGCTTGATCTGCTCCGGAGTGAGTTGAGAAGGTGGGTCCCAGAAAGACTCCTTCGTATCGGTATCGAAGAAGTAGGGCATTTGCCGAGAGTTGGACATGCGGACTTCCCACTGGTACAGTCTTCAGTGTTTAAGCAGCATACTCGGAAGAGAAAGACCTACGACCATGGTGGTTGCGCTATTAGAAACAGATGTTCGGTGCAATGGTGGCGGTGGTGATCAAGGATAATCTGCTGACATAACAGGCGCCACATCACCGTACCCCGTGGGGTACGTAAGCCTGACTGTTAACCCTCCTGGGCCTCAGGCCTGAGTACTGAGTCCTAACCCTTAGCTTGACCCGTTCCCTCAAAAAGGTTGTAGGTTAGGTGGGTCAATTTCAACTACACACGCTGAATGTTCGCCTGTGTGTGTTAGCCTGTAGGCTATGGAACCCCTGCGAGGCGTAAAATCGCCGACACCAGAAGCTCGTCAACGCGTCCTTGATCTTCTTCACTCTTCACAAAGAGAGATTGAGCCGCTAAAATATCTGACCAGGAAGCGCGATGATCTGACAAACACAATTGAGCATTGTCACGATTTTCTATCCCCAGTGCATACGTTACCTCAAGAGATCCTGGAAGAGATATTCGTTCAGTGTCTTCCTATACGAAGCGGAATGCAGTTCTATCTTCCATTGAAGCACCTGTTCTATTAGGTAGTAGATGCAGCTCTTGGCGTCGGATATCCCTATGCACACCCTTTCTTTGGACTTACCTACACGTTGCTATTCCATCGACAGCCCACTTCCCACAGAAAACATATGACCTGCAATTGCTAGAGGCGGCTTCAAAGTGGCTGAAGCGCTCTGGAGATCTTTTAGATGTTTCAATATCATTTTTCATTTCGGATGAGGGCTTTGATCTTGAAAGCCACGACGACGACTTCGACTCCCACATAATAGCTCTAGTTGTTCAGGGATGTAGTCTCATGCCGTATTCAGAGCCTTATGACCCCAAATATCCACCTAGTCACTGTTTTGACTGGATATTCGATAAAACCGTCGACGGTGAATAGGTCGTTCGCCTCGACGACTCGGAAGAGTTTAAACATTACAACAAGATAACTATGTACAGCATGTAAAATAGCAGGATGGAAAGCAAATACATAGCAGTAAGAAAGCATTGTTTTTAAAAGAAGTCGTACAGACGAGCAGATTCCGGACCCATGCACGTCTCCGTTAGAATAACCCATCCACCAAGCACAACACCTCTCGGTCATTGACTGAACGCCTTCACCCACCCCTTATACCGACCATCCGGTTGAACGGCCTGAGCAAAGTCCAGCATATAGAACTCGTACTCATGCTCGTCCTCTTCTCCGCCTGCACCAGGGACAACACACAACCTCCCGATACTCTCATCGTACGCGATCGCCTGAACGCCACGCCGCTGAAGCGAGTTAACCAGTTTGCTCGGCAGGGTCATACGCTTGATATTCTCCGTAGGCGCCTTCTTCCTCTCCTTTGTCAACATGTCCTCGCTCCAGTCGTTCCGGTGAGGATCATGGTACGGATCGGGTTCCCTCAAGTTGGGCCCGAAACACCTGCACATGTCCACAAACTTTGCCACGTCTCTGCGGTCGTCCCGAGGGGTGACGATGACCACAGAACGATCTATGCCAGCAAGTACGCGGTTGTCTGTTGGTCGCGTCGTCGTACTTGAGCTGCATAATCGTCTTGCCAGTGACGTCGTAAGTCCAGATCGTCTTCTGGGCCGCGGTGCGATATCGCGTCGGGTATACGTTGGCAGCCTCAAGCCCCTGAGGAGTCTCGACGAAGATGAGGATGGGAGCGAGGAGTTCCATGTTGGGAAGGTGAGGATGTTCGGGGTTTTTACTGGCATATTTGATCTCTTGGATGGTGAAGCGATTCGTGTTGCTCTTCACGCGGACCCAGTTGTCCTGCCTCTGAAGGATGTGGCAGTCCCACCGAGTGTGCTTGTTGGGAGCCGGGAGTACGAGGGAGTAGAGGCAGGCGACGTGTTCGAGGGCGTCTCCTTCTGCGTAGTTGTAGTAGCCCATTGGATGGTACACAGCAGGCCCAGGATTCGCGCGAAGCTTCTCCCTTCTGGGCGGCTTCAGGATCGTGCGGATGACGAGAATCTCCTTCTGTCCCGGGAGTACTCTAAAGGTGTTGACCTTCGACGTCTATCAGGAAATTGAGTGAGCAAGACGGAGACGGCGAGCACTCAATGAGACAGCTTACGAAAGGCGCCGGGAAGAGAGCATCAGGGAGGCAGTACATCCACGACCGCATCTTTGTGGTCAGATCCAATATTATGATGCTGCTGTCATGCTGTATCATGGCCGCAGCGTACGGCTTATTATCGTAGAGGAACAGCTGAGGATCGTCAAAGGGCCGATTGGATGTTATCGTCAAAACATCACAGAAGGGGGTTTCTATTGGGAGCTTCTTGACTCTGGATTTGTATAGGTCGCTTTGGAAATGACTATTTGGATGGGTCATTCCCTCGAGTATGGGGAGTTGGGCAAAGATGGCTGAGAGCTGGTAGGTTAACGGTGTGGGTGGATTGATCGTTTCACGGGCAGAGAAACTGTTGGCGTCGACCCTAGCACAGTAGCCGTCGTTAGAGTACAGAAATTGTAACGAAAGTAGAAGACGGCTCACCCTACGGCAGTTTCGTGGCCCGGATACGTTATGACCCTAAGAGTGTAGAGGATCATGATCCCCTGTATCTTCGTCTGGCCGTCTAAGTGTTCCATGTACTGCGCTTGAATATTAAATGCCTTGCCGCGAGTGGGTGCACTGGCAATGGCACAAGGATGAATACCCGCGGGATGATCCATATGGAAGATCTTGATACAGTACTCCGCGCCCTCCTGAACAGACGCGATGAGATATTTGCCTCCAGGTTGTAAGCTTCATGTCAAGAATCTCATCGTAAAGACTCAGGAACTGGTACTGGTGCGGCTTAGTGGTGTCTCGCCTCCAATTATCGTCGGCGGAGACGGAGCGCGAGACCATCTGCTCAAGCTCGTAACCACGAAAATTATTCACGTAAGGGAAGGTAGGGCGGAAGGGGGGAAGGGGAATGGTCATTTTATTGATGGTGCGCTTCCATACGAGTGGCTCGTGAGTGAGGAGAAACAAGAACTTGTTGACCTACGCGCACATCAGGACGAAAAAGTTGAATCATTGGGGAATAGGTACTCACTCTGCGCAGAGCGATGATATCGTCTATCCCAAGTAGCGGGAAGATTAAGTCAAGAAGAATGTCAATGGGAAGAGTGGAGAACCAGTTTGGTCCCAAGAGCTCGCCATTGATCTTGGGATCACTGCGTCGGCGCTTTATCCAACGGGCGGCGATGTCGTAGACGTCATTAGGATCTAGAGGAAGTTGGCGTCCGGACGCTACTGGCCTTGGATTAGACATGGATTAGGAGAATTGTGAAGATTATCCCCAGCCCGGAACCTTCATATAGCTCGTCCGTCGCTCGTTATTGTTAACGAACATAATAACGTTCGGCGACGGAACTGATGCTCTTTTGTTCGCTGTAACTAGGAAGCCAATCATCGGCGGTAGACTCTTTTGTTCTCTGCACATGGAAGCAGCCACCCAGGGAGACATGAGAGTAAAAGGGGAAGGACTGACAGAGGTCCCAATTGAGAGTTTCGATCACATCATGAGTCATACGCCATGATCCCGGGCGGCGGTTGATTTCGAACTTTGGAAATGCTGACTTGCTGGCTTTGTGCTGGCTTATAGGCTATTTAAGTCTGCTGCTTTCTACAGTGCCAGGCTACGCGTCCGTAGCAGCATGCTCCAAATAAATGCAAACTGCTCGAAAGCCGAGATGGCAAATTCGCTTCCACTCGCTCTTCAAACTTTAAAGGATCCCGACGCACGAGAGCCACTGCCTGAATTCGCAACAGCAGAGATTATCCCAGGAGATCAGCTATGCTCTTGCAGATTGGCACGACCCTTTCTTACGGGCCCAATCGCTGGTCACAGGTACCGGTGTGGATAGTTGAGATCGCCGTTTCGGGGCGCGGCGCCTCCACCATAGTTCTCAAATTCATCCAACCTTCAATGATGATCATTCCCAACTTTAATTGGATTTCTGCTGGATACATGTATTACATCTGACCTACTACGCTCTCCGGGCCTTGCAAGGAACAATCGTTCCGTTTTATCGATTAAATCCTGTACTTATTCGTACGGGGTTTTCCATAATTGTTACTGATATCTGCCGTGTTCCCCAGGTGGTCACTCCCTCCTGTGAATCTGCCCAGATGCTTGCCACGGAGTATACCGACGGTCCCACCTCCAGGGACTCCATCAAGGAGATTCTCATCCAATCGGATGGCTCTCAGTGTTCGAAATTCGAATTACCTTGCTCCGAGTCTGGTAGCGCAAAGTGCACATTCTGGGCTTAGCTTGACTCAATTTATGCTTTAGATGTCATCGGCCGTAAAACGCGTGGATGCCGTTCAGTCCTTGCAAGTGGTATACATGGACATCCGAGATCTGAAAAGTTTGTTCGACAAGGCTTGAGCCGTTATCATCGATTTTTAGAATGCTTGAGGACATTCGTCGGGGGTGAGCGACTACCACCAGCTCCGAACCGAGTTTCGCTAAGTGTGACACTCATCGTCAACTCATCGTGATATGTAATGGGTTGACTTGGATGAGCGAAAACATCGCCGACGCAGCATGATGTTATGCGCACCTCACTGCACGTGTCGCGCCAAAGAACGTCCCGATGTGATAGGGTCTTCAAATTTTATCATATTGTGTTCCTTTGATGAGTGGACGCTTCAACATCTTGAATGAGGAGAGTGTCCAAAAGTATGCATCAGGTCAAGTCGACCATGTACGCTTCTTGTACGGTTCCAAAGACTTTTCCCTTTTGTTAGGCTCCTGGCTCCCCTACTCGATGTGCAAGATCAAAAATGACGAGAACTTTGCCAACTTTTAGGATTGGCGTAGAAAGGGAAATGTGCTAGGAGCCCCCGGGTGTGGCGCCACACGGAAGCCCGACCCGAATCCCGGACTAATTTCACGTGATCATCTACTGAAGACTTGTCTCTGAGAGATGACAACCTTCTGCGGAATCTTGACGAGCGGTGTATCAGGCGTGCCACTGCTTCAACTTGAAGTTCTTCGACATTGATTGCATCCAGCCTCATGATGAACTTAAGCAATGCCATCCCTATTCCTTCAAAGTCCGTGACGGGCATGGCAGGACTCGGGAGTCAATATTTATTAATTCTGCTTCGTGGTGTTCTTTCGCAACTCTTTCGACAAAGGCTTTTGGCTTAGTATCAAAGGGGAACGGACCTAAGGATGGATGAAAGGAACTGCAATCTATATCTAGCACGTATGGCCTTCATTCCACTCAAATTTCATCCTTACACCAAACCCCCATCACCCGAAAATAACCCTCGTTCGTCATGCTTCCTCTTCCGATAATCATCGTCGCAGTCGCCTGGTTCTTCCTAGTGAAGAGCTCTGTAAATCAACCCGCAGCCTTGGAGCTGAGCCTCAACGCCTTGATTTCATATGGAGTGCGAGCCGCTCTGGATCCAGTAGTCAACGGTCGCGTACGGTTGCGTTCTTTGTTCTCCTTAATCAACTAAATGCATTCCTTTCCAGCGTGTGATAGCGTACTTATTCCACGTCTTAGCTACCTCAGGACAGTAGAGAGACCTTGCTTCAAGTCGGAGATCGTCCGATATGTCGATCCCTCCACTGATTGACGCTTCGCCACCCACTTAAGTGGACCCTGTACTTGCTGAGACGATGCCAACTGCCAGCTGTCCATCCCCCTCTACATCTAGTTCAGATCAAACATTCCATAGTACAATCTTTTATATAATGGGTTATGTGGTAAACTTCGGCGGCATCCTTAACGATAGTGAGCTTTCTTTTTTATCTTTGTTTTTGGTTGTAAACCGAAAGATCTTGATCTTTCTCACGAATATCCTTGGAATCCCCTCCTCTCTCTTATCTATCGCGACCAGTGCCGTCTTCATATGGATCACGATCGTTCGCCGAGTGCATCCTCCCAATAACGGTCACCGCGTTGAGATGGAAGAGGTCGACTCAAGCATCACTGTCAATTTCCCTTCAGCTCACGACTCGGAGGTTCCTGTCAGTTATTCCCCCAGCCCTTCATCTGCAACTTTAGCTCTATCTGATGAGGTTGAAGGGGCCGGCGTTGACTGAAGAAAGGTCTCCTCATGTCTGATGTGTGGCGTAAAGCGCCACCATGACTCACTCTCCTTGCGATATGTATGCCAATATATTAACCATGTATTAATGCTGTTTGTTTCTGGGCCCCAAACAACACTTTTTTCATATCATAGACATATGTATATACCCATACATGCATACTTGTGTTGTCATAGTCGTGAACCCAGATGAGGATTGGCACGATGTGGTCCCAGGCGCCGCGCTAATGGTGGAAGGTTTGGAGTACGCATCGAAAGAGCACCCTAGAAGTGGGAGGAGGGCTGCATATAATAAATATTGAATAAGTTAAGATCCGACGAGGGGTATGGTTTGGATTAACGTGCGATTAGTTTGGACTGTGGGTGCTGCCACACCACCCACAGTCCTTAAGCCCCGGAGCCACGACAAGGCTGCACGAGGACGCTCGAATTTCGAGCGCCCTTTCCGGGGACGCACCTTATTTTATTTTGTTTGTGTTTCTTGCAGTATCGGTTTGTGTTGTGTCTTCAATCTATCTTGGGATCATCTTGCTTCGAAGTCAATCTTGATATTTGAAGAACTGAAGTGGGCCCTTCAGGACGAGGAAGACAGTGATAAGCTAGAACTGCTGGACGTACTTTGACATAGTAAGCTTCAATCATTGTCTTGTTCCATCCGTGTTCGAGAGGTTTGATGCTCCACGCCCGAACGAAGAGAGAAGCCCACAACAAGCCAAGACGGCCTTAAGAGTTCAGTAGACGAGACGCGGCCACGAGTTAGAACAGAGCGCAAAGGAGGAGCATGCATATTCACCAGGCCGAGGGACGGAGATAACCTCAGCGGACTCGGAGAGACGATAGACAGACGACGAGCCGCCAGACAAGACCAGAGAGGACGGTAGGTGAGTCGGATCCCATCCATCCTGATAGCGACGACTTCGAACTTATCCCTTGCTTTGCTATGAGAAGAGAGACCCCGAGCCGAATATCGAATCGTTGCAATAGTCGCGAGACGTCACGGTTCCGAACCAGGCAACTCCAGTAATGGTTGTTGCGT
>RZIO01000002.1:757768-795898 GCA_004338095.1 Gloeostereum incarnatum
ATTGTTTGATAGAGTTGCAGTGTCTTGCCGGCATCTTGACGAATCTCATGAACAAAGAAGAGAATAAGCCATGTCTATGTAACTCACAAATGCGATTTGACGTCGAGCGAGGGTACGCCACGGATATCGTTCCTCGGCAATTTCGTTGTTGGGTCGAGGGGTGTGGCGAGAGCTTTCTGAGGCTTCCGATAGCATCTGATGCTTCTGTCCTGGACGATTTAGAGAGGAGACGAGCAGCGAGCAGATTGAGAAGAGCGGTAGGATGGGGGGAGACATGATAAGAGAAGCTAACGAAAAGAAATTGCTTTCGGCGAGGCTTTTATACACATTAAAAAACCTGTGCATTGACTCGAAAGCACGATGGGAAAAGAACAGCGCACCAATAAGGCCAACTAAGGCCAAGCAAGCACAGACCTCTCACCTGGGCCGCTCGATCCATAAATCTCCTTCTGGTGCCCATAGCCTGGGTCATTGCCCGAGATTTTGCTCTGAGATCCTGCTAATAAGATAGGAAAGAGAAGACGGGACATTGGATTCTTTTGGCGGTGCCCATCACACAGCGTCTAAAAGAGAACAAAAGTAGTCAAGAACAAGAAGACGCCAGTCCAAGGTCCGAGGCACGGTCTCTCCATCTTCCGCTAGAGCTTGGAAACACAGTTTTTGTTTTGCAATATACGATACTTGCCATGGGAACTTTACAATGGCAAGCTGTTTGAAGTGTAGCGCAACGCCTGGTAACAAAAGCCGACTTGCGGAATGGGGACGAGGACAACGTGACAAAATAGACCCAGTCAGAGAGAATATGCATAGGCCCTTGTGAGTACCCACGATTTGCAGTTTCGGTCCTAGGCTCTGAAGACCTTGCAGTGGACCATGTCGAAGACGTTCCTGAGTTAACATGTGTTGCACGAGAAGTTTCCATCTAACGACACGGCAGAAATAACGCGAACGTTTTCGGAGATGTGGGATAGTCGAGTCAAAGAAAAGAAGCGGAGCAAGGCTGATGATCAGCACCTGTCGACAATTGCTGTTTTTGTGGGCGTTATCACTGCTGCGATCGCTCTACCAATTGCACTGGTTTTCGTTCAATTTGGACAAAAATGCTAGGAACCCAGCCAAAAGGAGACATGGGATAATAGTTCACTTTACCAGTCGATGTTAGAACGGTCAAAATCCGTGGGCAGAACCTTTCCAAGTGATAGAATCTGATTTGATTTCGTGCAGGCAACGTGAACTACACCTTGGAAACTTCTCTACATAGATAGATGAGATGCATGCACTGTATGTATACTGCGAAATTCACCGCTTGTAGATTACAAAGCGCGAAATCATTGGGAGGCATTCCCCGTTCCGAGGTCGAAAAGACGCTGGAAGTCACAGACTTTACTGTCCCAGGCGAAGAACGGCGGACAGGATGGCGAAGAGCTCAGTATCGTTGAAGGAATGCCTTTGAAGTGGTACATTGTCGACGTCCTTATTAAACAACAATAGGTATCTCGTGCCCTAGCTTAGAAGTTAGGACTGCCAGTGGTCTGTTCGCTCGAAGGGATGATTCAAGCCGCGAAAGTATTGCTAAAACAAGAAGAACGATCAAGGAAGCGGTCTTTCGCTGCGATTTTCTGGCCTTGGAACATTAGAAGGGTCCGTGCGACAAGTGACAAATGTAACGTGTGCCTGCAGTTTCCGATCAGACGTCGGTGGTGTGGCACTGTGTGGCAGCCGCCAAGGGAGATAGAGGAAAAGGTACAGCGTCGACGTGGGCCATAGAAATGCCATATGTCTACTGGGGCAAAAAAAAGAGAGATAGAGCAACTGAAGTCCCAGTATAATATGAAGTGGTAACAAACTCGAGCTTCGACTTCTGCGGTCGTCGTCGGCCTAAAGAGACAATGTATTAGGTAAGTGAGTGCATTCCCAGTCTTTACCCGACGCCGCTGCTTTCATTCTTACTACCATCTTCGTCTTTCTCCAGAATCTTTATGGAGGCCCCATCACTGGTGCTGGTTCCCCCTACGCCTTCTAGATCTGAGCTTCCCAGTCTCACCAGCTCGCCGTCACTTTCCGTTGCCTCTAGCTCACAGTTCACCGAATTTGAACTCGTAGACACCGTTAATCTTTCTGGACAACGTCACTCTTCAGAGACCGCAATAGTCTCTATCTACTCCATGTACGGCGATGATGATAGCAGGGCTAGCTGGCAGCCAGAGGATGGCAAGAACTCTCTTCCAAGAGTTAATATCTCTTCGGTAGCCTCCGACACTTCATACTATACCGATGAAGACAGCGAACTCGCTTACTTTACACCGCCCATCAGTGGGAATGGTCATTTATTCTCAAAAGCGCCACCTGCCCGCCTTACCCAGCTAACTCAAGCCGCAATGATCACTGCAAACGGCCGCCCGAGGTCCAGTTACACCCCTCAGACCTATGTAGATATTACCGAGACTCGCAGAGCTTCAACCGGGCACAGCTTAAGCATGCGTACGAGCGAACGAACAAGCTTGTCCCTTCCACCTGTCTCTCGTTCGGAGGAGTCTTCCACTTCACCTTCCAGATACTCCAAATATCAATCCGAGAGATTCTCTCAGACTTCCAAGTCCGACATACCCCCAGCGCCCTCAATATCTACCTTGTCGCCGACTCCACAAACACCAGAACACCTCTCAGTACCAGGAGCTTCATCAAATCCGTCATCACCTTCCCTGCCTTTGAAACACCCACCTTATGTCCATTCCCCTTCGAGCAAGTCTTCGCTCGTGCCTTCGGAAGGTGAAGACCTCGACGCCTTTCACGTTCGGAATACATACGCACAGCTGGATATATCCGGTGTGAAAGGAGATGGATATGAAGAGGGCGTAGAACGCACACGCGCACGCGTTGGTGCTAGTCGCGCAAGCCAGCTATGTGCTGAGGGAGCAATAGGTGATGGGACGGAAAAGTCGCGAGAGCTGGACCCCAAGGAGCTTGAGACTCTTGCCACTGTTGATCGGTATGTGTCGTCGTCACACTATGCTCTCTTGCTGACGTCAACGCTACAGGTACGGTTTTATTACAGCATCCTCCCACGACCGTTTGGTTCTTCTTCCCTCTGCGCCACTTCAGAAACGTTTCTCTCGCTCTGCTGCAGGCCCTCCAAGTACTTCTACCTCCGCACCTTCACTGAAATCCCTCCCGCCCACTGTCCCACCATTGAAAGAGACTTCCCGCATAGAGAAATGGACCCGGATGCTAGAGCCCCAATCTCGCGACCCAGGTGGAAACATTCAGTCATGGGGTGTGCGATCCTCTAAGGAGGCTAAGCTGAGATCAAGAACTTACAAGGGCATCCCCGATCGTTGGCGGCACGCCGCCTGGGAACTCCTTATGAGTCGATTCTCTCGGTCTCACAGTCTCGCTCAGTTGTGTGTGGAGTATCGAGAAGCTCTCGATAAGCCCTCCTCGTACGACATCCAGATTGATTTGGATGTTCCCCGTACCATCAGCGGGCACATCATGTTCCGGACGAGGTATGGAGCGGGTCAGCGATCACTCTTTCGCGTCCTTCATTCATTCTCCCTGCGGTGTCCCGACTGTGGATACGTGCAAGGTATGGGACCCATAGCGGCGACCCTTCTTTGTTATTTTGACTCGGAACGGACATACGCTTCTCTTGTACGGTTACACGACGCGTATAACATGCACGCTATATTTAGCCCGGGCTTCCCCGGACTACTCGAAGCGATATACATACAGGAACGACTCACAGAGGAGATGATGCCCGGCGTGTTTGCAGCGTTTCGCAAGCACATGATCTCAACGACCTCATATGCGACAAAGTGGTACATCACTTTGTTCGCCAACACGGTTCCATTCCAGCTTCAGCTGAGACTATGGGACGTGTTTCTCCTCGAGGGGCAGGATTTGTTTGTTGCAATGGCTGTCGGTATTGTATGGGTTTATCGAGGTATATTTTTAACGTCTAACGGACACACTGATGCTAATATGGGTACCTAGACCTTATCACTTCCAACTCCGCAAACTTCGAGACCATCCTCTCCCTTCTCTCATCCTTCTTCGTACCGGAGAATGAAGATGCTCTCCTTCAGTGGATTCGGACCACCCTTGAAGACAAGAAGATCCGTTCCAGCATGCGCAAGTGGCGGAACGACTGGAAAGCACTTGTTGCTGCGGGTAAGGATGGTAACGCTCTGCTATGAGCCCACCGCGCGTCCATGTTCCCTCCCCCGTTTGCATCTCTCGATGTACATATACTCATGATGTCAGTCCTGTTGTTATCTATATCATCATATATCCCTTAATTGTTTTCTCTCGCACCATACGCATCACACTCATTTTGCATTTGACTCTACCTAGCATTCGTCTACAACACCTTCCTTCTTTTCCTTTTCCCTTGTGATTATTTTTCTACTTAACGCACCGTCTCCTCATCTCTGATCGCTATAGTGTGTCTTCTTGCATCTGTACACTTTACATCCGCAAGCATTCTTCTTTTTATCTCTTTGGGTCTAGCGCTTTCCTGCTGATGTGGATTCCCTAGACCAGCCTCGTTTCCACTGCATGTGGGGCTGTGGGGGGGGGCTATTTGGACTGAAGCCTGACTCAAAGCTGCTTACCCTTTTCCGGGACGAAGCCAAGAAGCATCGACAGTGAGTCGAGTCAATTGCCCTATTTGTCGCATCCTGTGAGAATTTCACCCGCGGAGATCTGCTTCTGGGAGCTGCGCAAGAACTGCGTGTACACGTCGGAGTTCCAGTGTTCTGGGAAGGTGTGGAGTTGGGTCCTGTGGACCTATGATTTCCCAGGAATGTGGCGACTGATCCGGTGTTGATCAGGTTACGCCACATCGGTCTGCCCTCGGTATTGGACTCAAGAACAGCCGTGTAACGTGTTATTAGCCTGGAAAATGCATGGTTCAGTGCTATCCTGCCGATTCTTCCCTTTTATTTTGGTTTTTCCAAAGAAGGCGCTCCTACTGATGCATTGATGACTTGTGTTGTACTGGACACAAATGGCTAAATCTGTCCATCAGTTCCGTCGAATCAAGATGTCCTTGTGCTCAGTGAGAATGGAAGTCCCCTTGTTCTTCTACCAGCGCCTACATATCAAGCACGAGGCTCCAGGTACAGCCCCTTTACTGAACAATTTATAAGGGGGCAGCGGAAGGTGATGGGACCCTCACCTCTCCTTCCTTCCTTCCCTTCCCTTCCCCCTCCTCCCTTATCTCTCCGACCATTACAGACGTCACGGACATCAACGACACTACTATCCGCCCTTCAAGACGACAAGACGTTCAAAACTTCAGCTGAGCTTTCGAGTCAAGTCACCATCAAGCCACACGACGTCCTTTAAGAGATCTGTCCTCAAGATATTTCGCGGTCGACTGAACTAAGCTTTTGTCTCCCACTCCCGATTCCCTTCCCCATGTCATGTAATCCGCGTTTGTATCGTAGTACTACTAGTTCCCGTGCTTCCCCATCTCCTATATCCTGTTGTCCTCCATTCATGTAAGTAGTTAGACATCCCGGAGTGTTGGTTGGTCGGTAACTCCGATCGGAGAGAGTTTTGACGTTCGCCCTGGGGCAACCAGGCAACGTATCCCTGTGCCTCTCAAGAGCCATTAAAGGACAAGGACGGAGTAGTTATCTACCCGCTCCGAGGCACAGGTTATATCTCACACTCCTCTCTTAAATGGGCAGGGATCCAATTCGATGATTGACAAGAACTTTTGGCCGAGTTAAGTTGTGGGCTAACGCAACATCCCTTCAAGATTGAACCTGAATCTTCTCCGAGCCTAGAGCCCCGCCACGGAGGAGCTGGAATTAACCCTGCCAGGCATGGCTGCATCTGAATCGGTTACGTTCTGGAGATCATGACCCTTAACTAGTACGTTCTGAAAATCGATGATACATATCATCGAAAATGTCATTGAAATAAATAAAAGCTCGAGATACATCACAACTTATAAATGAACCATGTCGACTGGTCTCCTAACCCTGATTTCTCTTCGGCTCTATTCATTGTCGCTCTAATCTTCGCCTTCTTCCTGTTCTGAGATTGCAGGTGGAGAATATTAATGGCTGCCGTCAATGCAATAACGGCAGAAAAACTAGGAGAGTGATCGTCGCGGAAGTGAATCGAGGTCCAGGAGAGATGAATCCGAGGAGCCAGGTGCCGAGGATACCACCAGAGCTGGTCATGATGAAACTTATAGCAGGAGACCGCTAGTGCGGGGGCTGTAGCATATGTTCCCGGAATGGATAGAAAAAGGGAGCCATACCGAACAGATTGACTTGACGATGGTAGACATTCCAGTAATCCAATAAAGAAGCGACAAGCCAGCAGCCCAGCATAAATTTTAACAAGACCTGTCCACAATGTCGGCAAGCCCGCGCGATACAGGAGAGAAAGACAGAAGAGGAACCTTGCAATGTTGTCACGACGCCCCACAATGTCAGCATTGTAGGAAGCATGTATTTCGGACCGATGCGCTGAGAAAGATAATCGGACCGATTCCAATCGAACAAACCAGACGGAACATACCTTGAGCAACAAGTTCGAGGGCTGCTCCGCGAGGATGTACGGAATATATGTGACCGTCAATGCAATGGTGTACTGGTAGTTTGTGATTCCCAAATCGTTTTGGAGGCCAGCAACCCGGGCATTGCCTATATTCGTACGATCCTGTGATTCCAAAATCTATCTGAGTAGAAACTTGGCAACCAAATGCTAATTCACTTACCAGGAAGGAAAGTAGATGAAACATCGATAAGACGGGCAGCACCCACAGATCCAACTTCAGCCAAACTTTTTTACCGAGCTCATTTTCCGAACCGGCGGAGGCTGAGTGGAGGCGAATGAAAGTGGCCGTGGGGTCATCATGAGAAGAGGGAGGACTAGCTTCCTCCTCAGACATTTCTTGCGTAGAGGGCAGGACTGACGGTCAAAGAGATGCAATTTAAAACACCTGTCTTTCACGCTCTAATAAGCATGAGTGCGCTACTCTCGGCGGATTCGGTTGATCAGGAGGAAAAGCTTCGGGGATATACTATTAGGCTTGCTTCAGAAGAGCTCCAGTTTGTTGCCCAAGAAGTTCGCGGGACAGCACTCACCAGATGATCTTCTCATCACTGCAAACCAGCCGCGATGCCATGAGGGCTTGTCACTTGTGAGGGCAGAATCACAGCGCCACTGGTTGATAGCCGTTCCCTCCTCCTTCCGTAAGGATAATCTCTAGTCAGCAGCTTGCGTCTCGTGGTCGACCGGTGCAATCGACGAGAAGAACATGTTGTTTTATTTACTTCAGCAACATGTATTTGCCAAAATCCACGCGACTATATATGGCCTTGTCGATTGTTTGGCTGACCCAGTGAGTTGAGTTGACATATAGCTAGTAGCGATACACCAATTCGATCATGAGCGTCGACAATTAATGACTTCCTATTCGGTATTACACAATGTACTCTGTTGGACCACGACCGACGGGGACACCACCCACAGCAGACTCCCCGCGTTCCTGTTCTTATTTTTTTCTCCATATTCCCACTGGATAATATGTGAGCTTGCTTAGACAGAACTACGCAGGTGTTCAAGGGGCAGTTTTCTCATGGGTCCGCTGTGCGTATCCATTCAAGCGGTATTTTGGCCGTGAAATCACTCTGTAGTCTCGTCTATCCCCCCCCCCCCCACTGCACACCACATGATGCAGCGGTCGTGTTTTTCGACTAGGGTATCATAGAACATCAGATATACAAGTGCACTAAAACATCAAGAGGAGTAGGCTATTTTCAAGCTACAACGAAGGTCGTCATTCCCTGCAAGTTGGCAGCGTCTTCAGTGGAGAGGATCAACGATCAGATCTACAGGACAAAGTGAGAGAGGACGAGGACGACTCACTGATCTGCAGACCGGCCGCTGAAGCAGGGCCGGAGATGTCCAGCTGCTGGATGTTTGTGGCGGTGCCAGGGGCATCCAGGGAAAGGACACTCACGGCAGTGGCGTTGGGTAGCAGGACATACATGAAACTAGAGCCGAAATGTCAGAGAAATGAAGCGCAAGGAACATAAAACATACTCGTTACCCCCAATAGACGCGATGTCATTGTCAATAGTGGCCGATCCAGCACCTTGATCATATTGCTGTCGAAGACTCGGTTAGCAAAGAGTCTTCAAAACGTACAAATATGAATTCTTACCCGCACGACGGTACCAGTCAAGTTATCGTCGATGTTGATTTCGGTAACAAGAGACGTTCCGATATCGGTGAGGTAGAAGTTCCCAGTCTTGGGGCTGAAGCTCGACCAGCAGGTCGCGCTCTGCCCATCGATAGCAACGGCTGACGATCTCCCCCCAGCGCCAAGGTCGAAAATGTCGAAACCAATGCCCGCATCTGTAGCGAGGATAGCATTCTTCCCGGGGATGACTGTCATCGAGAACGGAAGGAGACCGCCATCTGCGGGAGCGATGGACTGGAAGTTCTCAGACAAAGACCCGTCTTCTGCAATGTCCCAGACAGCGAGGAATCCCGGTGCTGGCGGGAGACCTTTGACAGATGCCACAAGCTGAGAACCATCTTCAGTGAAAACGATGTGACTGGCCGTGCCTGCAGGTCCATTGGCTGGGGTGGTCTGGTTGATATTGAGAGGACGATTGGTGCCGGATATGGGGGTCAGTCCAGTCTCTTGGTCGACTAAGAAACAGCTAGGGTGGCTAGTTAACATCCGTTGCGCCAGAAAGGAGTCGACAAGCCCACCTGACACCGTTGACTTCACCGCCATTCAGGACACAAACGCTATCCCCAGCCTGGTTGATGGCGAGTGAGACAGGGAATTCTCCCCCGCAACCAACCGGGACACCGATCAGACGTAGGCTCGCTGGATTGGCGGGATCAATGCTGAACAACGAGATCGTGTTCGATCCAGCATTCACAGTGGCAAGAATGTTTCCAGAGGCCGACACTTTCACTGCTCCCTGGGTGAACAAAGGATCCGGGCCGTTGGCACCTCCATCGTCACCATGCGCGCCAAAGCCACCAGTGTTGATGGCTTCGCGGAGATTCTAGGATCCAAGGTACGTCATATTCGCATATGCAGAGGAATGTTTCGGTGCTCACAAGCGTGCCATCAGCTCGAATATCGGCTGATACTACGAAATTTCCGTTAGGCTCGTTTGTAATAACTACGGCACATATGAACTTCAGAACACTGTACAAAAACATGGAAGACATACAATAAGCAGCGCCGACGGCCTGCCCTTGCGAGCCATTCATGGTGGTCTTCTTACCGTCTCGGCCCCGTCTTACAGGGATCGCAGACGTGAACGAGCCCAAAAGGATGAAAAGGAATACAGCAGTGCCAGTGAGTTGCATCGTGAAGATATCGCAGATCGGAGGAGTCGCTTTTGAAAGCGAAAAGAGTGTCTAAAGAGTCGACTAGATGCGACGAAAGAAGGTAAGGGATGAGCACGGCTCAGAGTGAGAAAGAGAAAGGAAGAAGGGGGTGAAGAAAACTGACGTGTATCTCTCCCGCGCATTTATAGGCCGCACATAGATCCTTGCTTTGGTCAACTACAAGTCATTGACTCCTCCCGGGTCCCATGGGTATATGTTACTGTGTGATGAGAACCAATAGAAAGCCGCCGATGTATTTCAGTCTCTGTCTACATCGCGAGGATGGGCATGGAAATGGGAACCCCGTACACGCGTGCCTTCCAGAGTCATGGAGATATGATCTAACAATGCACTGTAGTCTGTCGTGATGAAGTTTGCAACGCAAAGAGAGGTCGGCTCTAAGATATGCCTATTATAACCCAACCATATCCTTGACGATGTATTCAACCAGAATGATTAGGGTTGTATTCCATGGGTGACTCTTTGTCAGGGTTCGATTGGGACGATAAGCGTATGATAGAAACGCGTCGTTGGAAACGGCTGAGTAGGCTAAGTCGCGCTAGCCTATAACGATCGTGATTGTCCCCTCAGCAAGTATTCAGACAGACAGAAATGAGCTCCAGATGAGTCGAAGTTTTGTTGTAAAACATTTTTGCGACTCCACCGACGGACCATGGTGGTTACCAACAAGGCCGTACCGCATCAACATCGCCGCTCGCTACGGACGTTTGTAGCCTCCTTTGGGTACCTTTGCCTCTAATCCGTTCAGAATAACCGTAAGTTACTTTACCGTGGAATGGTCTACTTCAATAATAATGTACGATGCGCCTTGCAACACTTCCATTTCACAGTTTTATTTAATAAATAAAGGACGTAGGCCTGGCATTCCAAGATTTGTATGTCGCTTTTGTTCTGTACCAAGCAACTACAAGACAGATAGATATCTCGTATCGCCATGCGATCCACAAACAAGTGTTCTAATTACCCATAACATGGCCCTTGAAAGCCGCTTTTTATCTAACCCTACTTTCCTCCTTGAACCGCCAACACCTCCTCCATTTCCATTTCCCTCAGCACGCTCGCCAGCACTTTATTGTCGGTCTTTCCATTCAAACTCAAAGGGATAAACTCCACCGGGAGGATATATGCAGGCCGCATGTACACCGCCAACTGCTCCTCGACAACTTTCTTCAGTTTTCTAACCAGATTCTTGTCTTCTTCTGACTGCAAAACTTTCGGGACGACTGTACGGCGCTTCACCACAGAGGTGTCGTCCTTATTGGACCCGTTCCCGGAAGAACGCGCAAAGAAGCTGACGAGCAGTTCTGACTTGCTTATCCCGGGATGGGTTGTGATGAACGTCGTCACAGTCAGCTCCTCTGGCTTGCCACCCGTCTGCAGTATTGACGAGATTCCTTCGGTCTCGATACGCACTCCACGGTACTTGACCTGCAGGTCGATACGGCCCATGATTTCGATGGAGTGATCGGGCATCATTCGCACTTTTTACGAGCGTAAGACTGGGGGAGATACTTGGAACACCATGCAACGACGCACCGAGGTCCCCGGTACGATAAGCCTTACTTCCTGGTTCTGGGAAGTCAACGAACGCCTTTGCAGTGACTTCCGGCAGATTGTGATATCCTATAAATGAAGTCGATTAGCCTCTGACGGGGGAATATATCTACGATCTTACTCACCGCGCGCGACCACAGGCCCTCCGATTACCAGTTCTCCAGGGCATCCTATTGGAACCACATTCAAGTTGCGATCCACCACGTAAGCAGAACACGACGGGAAGGGCTTCCCAATGTTTTCCTTGCGATCATTGGGACCCACACGCCTTGAAGTGCAACCAATGGTAGCCTCCGTTGGGCCATAGAAATTCGCCAGGATTATCCCGGGACGATCAGACCATTTTTGCAGCAACTGTCTTCTGGTGAGCCTAAATGTCCATTTCTGGGATGCAAATACAACACTGACCGAATTCGTGATCTTCTCTCCGCCAGAGACGAGGTACTTGATCGGCAACCCAGCATCTTCACCCGGAAGTGCATCAGGCGTCACCAGTAGAGCTTCAATCATACTCGGAACCATTCCGATATGTGTGATTCCAATGTCCCTGACGTGCTTCCTCAGTTGGGTGAGGAGCTCGAATCTCGGCGCGCTGACGAGTCGACTACCGAGGCACCAACTTTGCACGATTTCTGATATATGCACGTCGAACGCGGTTGCTGATGACGATGGAGCCGGTTAGTGACACGAAGCCGGGCCTGGGAAGGGACGTACATGCGAGAGCTAGACGTTTGTCTGTGTCTGGATTCGTGACTGGCTTTGGGAGCAAGCAGAACGCTTCCATCGCCCAGTAGAGTCCGCGATGTGTGATCAGGCAGCCCTTGGGGTTGCCGGTGGTGCCAGATGTGTACAGGAGGTACGCCAGATTTTCTAGCGTGGCACGACTTATGTTTTCGCTCCCGTGTTGAGATTTAGCTTCTTGCAAAAAGGTTGGAGTAAGAAGAGTTGTTACACCCTCTCCGAACACTTCTACATCCTCTGCAGAAGAGACGAAGACGTATCGCGCACCACTGTCTTCGACGATGAAACGCTTACGCTCGACTGGGAGCTCTGGGTCTATCTGCAATAGCATGATTTGTTCAAGACTCGTTTTGTGACGAGGAAGAGATGAGCACTCACCGACACATAGCACGCTCCGGCTTTCAAGATGCCAGCCATAGCAACGTAGAAGAATGGCGTTCGCGTGCTACACAAGGCCACCTTATCCTCTACCTGCACATCGTGCGCGACGAGCCAATGTGCAAGCACGTTGCTCTGCTCGTTCAGCTCTGCGTAAGACATTATGTATGGCGGCTTCTCCATGCTATCAAAGATCTCATGCGCCACCGCATTGGGACGATGCTCTGCGTTTTGGAAAAGCCAGTCTAGGGCGAGATGCTCTACGTCAAGAGGAACTGTGGGTGGGGCATGGGAAAGGAGTTCGGCGGGCATGGTGATTGGTGCATTGCAGAGGGCGGACGGAGAGGCAAGTATTGTCTGGAATGTGTATGCGATTTGGGCCGCAAGGGTGTTGAGGGAGACTGGACTTATTAGGGCCCTATCTCCGACGAGATCCAGAACCAGATGGGGGTCGGAGAAGTGGGCCCCGAATACGACCGTCCCCGGAACGAATGACTCTTCGGATACAAGGTCCCAGATAATGAGTGCTGGTAGGGGATTGACCTCGTCCCGGACGGACATGTGGAGACGGGCGTCGTCGAGACATACATCTTCAAAGTCTTCACTAGTCACTTGAGACTCGAGTTGAGAGACTAAAGCCTTCCAAGTGAGGTCTGGGGACGACTTTACACGCAGGGGACTCAGTAGAACTCCCTCAGGGTCGATCAAGAATGTCGATGTTGTTTCGGCAAGAAGTATGTCGGGGCTATCGAGGTAGCGCATCAGGGTGTACGCAAAGGCCGCGCGCAAACCAGCCTTATGATCGGCGCTGAGGATATCATTGCTTGCAACTCGTTCTGGGAGAGTGTATGATGTCCTACAAGAGCTGGAAGAGGGGAGGCGGTGGAGCGATCCTAGGTCAGGTAGGGGATGGTAAACGTAGTTGTCGAGGACGTGCATTGGGGGACAAAGTCAACGAGAGCAACCGGGAGGACTCGTATAAACTGTCCATGTGGCGCGTCCTTCTGATTAGATGACCTATCATCTGATAAGATTAACCACTCTTCTTTTGCGCAGAATAACAGAATTCGGCACAACTCTCATCCTAGAAAGGCGATTGCAAAGGCAAACGGATCTACAAAATATCAGATAAGATGCGATAAAAATTTCTCGGATCAGATTAGATCTGGGCCTTGTGGATTTGGCTCCGAAAGGTCCCCCGTGGTGTCCTTCTAACCTTTGCTGCAATTTTTTCCGCCATTCTTTACTGTTAGCCATGGCGAGCGTCTGCAGCGACGATGCTAATTTTGGCCCTTCCTCGTCATGCAGGCATATGGACTTCACCTTGGGCTTTCAATACAGGTAGGAGGCACAATAATTAGCTTCTGTCGGTCTTCGCTGACAGTCTTCGTAGAATAATGTCGGTCGTTCCATCTTGCGTCCTTATCTTCTGTTGCGTCCTACGGGTCCCCATCCTATACTTTGCTCCTCGCATAACCAAGAATGCCATTGATCTACTTTCATTCGTCAAGCTAGTTGGAGGGATCTTGCTAGCAAGTTCTCTGGCGGCTACGGTTGCCCTTGTTCCTCGAGAAGAATGGGGAGAATGGGCTACCATAGCTTACGCGTTGGAAATTACTGCTGCTATCTGCCTAGTAGCGCTTTCCTACCTCCACCATACACGCTGTCTTGCGCCCAGTATACTCATCGGCCTATACCTTTTGGCGTCCATCCTGTTCTCTGCGACCCAGCTCCGGTCATACCTCGCGATCTCAACTATCAAACATGCGGATTTCTTCCCTCCCTTCGTGCTGTCCCTTGCCTCGCGGATCTGCCTTCTTCTCGTGGAGTTTGTACATAAGCGGAGGCTCTTGAAAAATGACGACAAGGTGCGTGATTTTCTTGGTTACCCGAGATTGATGGCGCATCAGACTAACACGTGATCGTGCTTCTTTCCGATCCGACAGCCGACAGCACTGGAGCCGACTTCCTCTTTGCCCTCACGTTTGTCCTTCGTATTCTTGTATCCTGTGCTCATCGGAGGGTTCACGCGCGCATATGACCTCGATGATCTTTGCGTTTTTGGGCTGCCGCCGGCATTGGCAGCTGCCCCCGCAAATGCCGCATTGACCAAGGCGCTTTCGTGCGTGTTTTCTGTTTTGCAAGTTGTACTTTGGTTATTCACCCGGACCGAACCTGTAGAAAAGCTAATAGGAAGGACCCAAAAGCCAAGCAATCACTGTTTGGGCCATCCATGCGAGCCTTCTGGGTCCACTTCTGGGCCCCAGCCATCCCCAAGCTTCTCCTCATCGCCTCAACATTCGCCCAGCCCTACCTTGTTTCTTCCATGGTGCAATTCGTAGATTCGTATAACACTGAAGGGGCTTCTCCTCAAGACTCAGCGCACGGATGGGGTCTTGTGGGTGCATATGCAATTGTGTACCTCTCAATTGCTTCCTGCACAGCGCTATACTGGGACAAGGTTTACACGATGGTAGTTCGCTACCGTGCTGCCCTGTATGTCTCATTGGCCGTTTTTCGATCGTCCGATTTTTGATATCCATTGGCTACAGTGTAAGCGTGATCTTCGACAAGTCAATGCGCCTCTCTGCATCTGTTGCAGAGAGCGAAGGACGAGGAACAGCGGTCACCTACATGTGAAGTTTCCCTTTTGTCTCTGTGTGCAACTATTAACTCTTCTTGCAGGTCCGTCGACGTCGAGCGTGTCTGCGAAGGCGTCGCTTTCTTCCATGAAGTGTGGACTTCTATGATCTCCATCGCGGTCGCTGCTGTGGTTCTATGGTTCCAAGTACGGCATACCTTCCGTGTTTTTTTGCTATCTACTTATATTTCTGATAGGCTTCGTTTGCCATGATCCCTCCGATTTGTATCATGTTTGCATTCTTCTTCATTACCAGCTATATCGGCAAACGCGTCGCTGGAGCTCAAAAGCGATGGATGGGTAGCACCCAAGCTCGCGTGAAGGTTTTGGTAAGCAACCGTATCATTGTTTTAATATGAACCGTTCGAGTGACATGCTGCCCAAAGACGTCTATCATGTCCCAAATTATACCCGTGAAGCTACTCGCTGTTGAAGACACCACTGCGAAATGGGTTACACCTTTACGGGTGAAGGAAATCGATCATCTGAAGAAGTTCTTGTGCGAACTTTCTTCCTCTCTATAGTTTCTTTCAGCTTGCTCATCTCTACCTTTCAGCCAGAAGCTCGTTATCGTCGGTGTTTTGTCCTCCGCAACGGTCAACTTCGCTGGCATTTCTGCACTGGGTACCTATGTCGGTCTCTCTCCCGAGGAGCTGCGTCCTGAAACTCTGTTTACTATTCTCACTGTCGTGGTAAGTATCTGGTTTCTCCCGCCTGCACGGTTGTCTGACTGGAATGCAGAATCTCGTCACGCTGCCCATCAGTGCTGTCGGCAACTGTGTTCCCCTTCTTCTGGCATCCTATGCGAGCATGAAGCGTATCGCTTCCTTCTTGTCAGTATTATGTTATAATTGGCGTCTCTACCATTGAATTTAAATTTCTAGATCTCTTGAGGAGAAGACCGAGAATACGAACCCAGTTATTCTGCACCACAGATTCGCCTCAGACTACGAGCATGAGAAATTACCTCCCTCCGAAGCTTCCACATCTTCACTCACCACAGTAGGAAAAGACAAGATCGCTCTCTCGCATGCCACTGTCGCTGTGGCACCAGATGGAAAAGCCTTGCTTTCTGACTGTACTGTCACTTTCCTGCCCAATAACCTCAGCATGGTTGTTGGACCTGTCGGCTCTGTTAGTTTTACCAGTTCCCGTCAAACTTGCTACGAGAAACTCACACCCCGCTCAGGGCAAGTCCATCCTGCTCAAGGCTCTTCTCTCAGAGACCGTTCTTTTATCTGGGTCTGCCACTTTGCCACACCAATCGGCCCGCATTGCGTATGCACCCCAGGAGGCGTTCCTCTGGCCGACCACTGTCAGGGAAAATATCGTACTGGACGGGAAGTTTGACATGGAGTGGTATCAGACTGTGATAGAAGCGTGTTGTTTGATCCCTGATCTGCAAAGGATGGAGAACGAAGACATGACTGTTGTTGGTGGAAGCGGAAGGTCTGTCAGTGGCGGTCAAAGGCAGCGAATTGTAAGTGGACCTGCCTGCACCGCGAACAAAGGATTGATCATGGACTCTTGTTCCAGTCCCTTGCTAGAGCAGTGTATGCGAAGTGCGATGTTACACTCTTGGATGACTGCTTCTCGGCCCTGGTATGTTATTCCATTTGTGTATCATCTATTGGATGCTAGATCATCGCGTAGGACTCGCATACATCAAGTGCTATCTTCTCTCGCCTGTTTACCGACGATGACGCGCTTCTCCGAGCAAGGACCGTCATCCTCGTTACCCAGAATCGTAAGTTCTTGTCGCAGGTGGCGCACCTCTACTGACTCTAGGTTTGAATCTGCTTCACAGAAAAGCACATTTCGTCCGCTGACCACGTCGTCGTCCTTGATGGAGGTGCAGTTGTTGCTCAGGGCAGTCTGTCAGAACTACACGCCAATCAACTTGATATGACCAAGTACGTCGGAGAGGAAAAGGAAGACGTTCCGTCGGATGACGTAGTTGAAGAGTCCAAGAATGCTGCGAAAGACGCAAAGCCGAAAACCGCATCGAAGGGCACGGCGACTGGTACAGGAAAAGCCGGTAAAGCTGTCACGGACGAGGAGATGAAGGGCGTCAGAGGATCGTCTTCTTGGGCTCCTTATTTGTACTATTTAAGAGCTGTGAGAGACGCATCTATTGCATAACGTGGGCGGTACTAACAGGTTGATAGTGTGGCTGGAACCGACTGTCAATATGCTTCGTTTGTCTCGTCATTTACACAGGGTTGCAGATCGGTTTGCAGGTCAGTTGTTCTTCAACGCATCCCGCTGAAGCTTCTTTCTGATTAAGAACCTCGATAGATCTTGTTGAAAGAATGGTCTGAAAGCAATACCACCAATCATGGTCCATGGCTTGGTGGATACGCTGCGTTTACCGTAGCATGCTTCACAGCGTTCTTCATTACCCTGTGGATGTTCACTCAGAACACTGCGCCTCATGCATCCCTTGTTATTCATGCCAGTCAGTTGGACGCTGTCCTTGGCGCGCCTGTCACTTACTTCCAGCGGACGCCACTTGCAAAGCTCCAGAACAGGTGGTCGAGTGATATGTTTACAGCAGACTTCACTTTCCCTAGGGCGCTGCAAGACTTTACTTTCACAGCAGTGTATATTGGTAGGTGATTTTAGTCTGGTTTCGGTAGTAGTGATGAGAGCTGATTGGAGGCTAACAGTCGGGGCAATTATCCTTATCCTCATCGCGGTACGCCACCCCTGTCGGGAGTTTGGGTACGGGGAAATTATTGATGTCATATTCGGCAGGTCCCCTGGCTAGCGATTTCGATTCCATTCATCGGAGGCGCATATTGGGGATTACAGCGAGTGTACTTAGTGAGCTCTATCTCGTGATAAGTTCAGATTACATTGCTGACCTATGGGATCGCAAAGGCAACCTCGCGCCAGCTGCAACGACTGACGATGAGCTCCAAAACTCCTCTCTATACAGCTTTCACCACAACTCTTACCGGTCTGGTTACTATTCGTGCCTTCCGTGCTGAGAAACTGTTCAAGGACATGAGCGCATACCATCTGGACAGGTCCCAAGTCCCGATGTACTACCGTTATGCTGGTATCCGATTCTTGTGAGTGTTTTCTCATTGCGCCGTAAGACGAAGCTAAGACCCAGCAAAAGACGTACATCGTTGAACTTCATAACTGCGATTATTGCTATCGGTATCGCTGCCCTTGCCGTAGGACTGCGAGGATCCACGTCAAGCGGTTACCTCGGTGTTGCCCTTTCGCAGCTTGTTGGTCTCGCCACGAGCTTGATCAACCTTTTGTTCGCCTATACGCGTGTCGAGAACGGTATGATATCAGTGGAGCGTGTGTTCGAACTTGACAATGTGGCTGGTGAGGGGATGGAGGGAAGTAGTCCGCCCAAGGATCCTGGCCCGCAGTGGCCTGCTCGCGGTGAGATTGAGTTCAGGAATGTTGAACTGCGGTATAGGTATGTTTCATTGCGGGGTAATTTCAACCAGTAGACTGATCCTTTTTATAGCAAGGATCTTGAGAACGTCCTCCACAGTATCAGCTTCACCGTCAAGGGAGGCGAGAAGCTCGGTATCTGCGGTCGTACAGGGTATGCTATCTGTGTTCTTCTGCCCATAAGCGTAAGCTCATGGAAAAACCCCATGCAGGAGTGGCAAAAGCAGCACGGTCTTCGCGCTCCTCCAAGGTCTGGGGTCTTCCACAGAGCTCGTTTCCGGGCAGATCCTCATTGACGGCGTGGACGTTTCAACCGTGCCTGTTGGGACTCTGCGCTCCTCCATCAGGTCTGACTTACTTGCTTCTCGTTTGTTTCGCTTAATGTTGAGTTCTTCTCTCTGTTGCAGCACTGTGTCTCAAGACCCATTCCTCCTGTTCGCGACGATGCGGGACAACCTTACTCTCGGATGCTCAGGAATCGTGACGGATGAGCAGATCTGGGAAGCCTTGGATCTTGTTGGGATGCGGGGTTCTATCGAGAATCTGGACACGATGATGACCGCTGATGGTCTAGGATTCTCTGCCGGAGAGGTATGCTCGTTGTTTTTTTCTTTTTATCCTTGTGTCTGGTGTATTTATGAGAGGACTGTAGCGTCAATTGTTGTGCATTGCCAGAGTGCTGTTACAGAAGCGGAAGATCGTCATTCTGGATGAGGCCTCGTCGAGGTAAGATCTCTTTGACATGGAAGAACTTGACGACTAACGTTCAAATTCAGCATGGACAACGCGACGGACCAAAGATTGCTCTCTGTCTTGCGGACAAGCTTGCGCGATGTGACGGTTATCTCTGTCGCTCACCGCATAGGTATGCCAACCTTTTCTAGTCGCCTCCTTGTCGATAGCTGAATGCTGCATAAACAGCCACTATCGTAGACTATGACCAGGTCTTCGTCATGGAGAACGGACGTATAGTGGAGATGGGTGAGCCGAAGGCGCTGCTCGAGACGGAGAACTCAGAGTTCGCGTCGCTTTACAAAAATCAGACAGCCTGAGAGGCTGTTACGGGGAGTTGGAGATTTATGGTTTGGTTACATTTAAAGATATCATGCTAATAGTTGAAAGTGGACGTGCATGTCACGTATTGAAGTTGAAGGCGGCCTATTCTTGGAAACAAACTAAGCAACGAGAGGGTAAAAGATAGATATAATGCATTATCCACGATGAAGCCAGTTCGAGGAAGAAGAAATTTAAAAGGAAATGTCTGTCTCAAAACTACGAGCCTGATGATGAACGAACAAGAAATTTCCCAATCAGAGCCCAACTCTTGAAGAGACGCCATGAAAACAACTCTCCGTGAATCCCTGGAAGCTCAAAACGAGATCCCAAAGGCAGAGAGCATGTAATCACAAATCCATCTTCCACGAACGTAACAGGTCCCAAACGTGAAGGTTATGAGGCTGGGACCTTGACTAGGTTCATGGTGTGTATGATAGTCGCGCCAGGCGAAATATAGGAGTTGGAAGAATTCGTCGGTGTATTGAGGGCTAAGTATTGAAGATGGGAGTAGAAAAACACGCGGTCAAGGAAATTTTATGGTCAGTAACAAGTTCCCACGGACCAAATACAGGAAGTCAAGCGGCCGGACCTCCGCTCAACGATCATGTCCGCGCCACACTTGTTCCAGAATAATGGGGGGGAGCGCGAGGACTAGTCCTGCGATACAAACTCAGAATACATGACATGGAAAAGGGAACCGGGACGACACGGTCGAGCCTCGTGAAAGATCTTGAGTCGGGTTACCTGAAGTACGTCGTGTTTGGAGTTTTGTTAATGGCTTTGAACGTCTTGACGTCTTGAAAGGGTGTTGTTGCTGTCCGTAACGAAAGGTTGGAGAAGGGAGATGGGGAGGGGGTTCCCATTTCCATGCCCGTACTGGCGATGTAGACAAAGACTGAAATACATCGACTGCTTTCTGTTGGGTTTCACCACACTGGGCTCGGAACATTCTACATCTGGGACCCGTGAGCAGTCAATGGTTTGTCGTTGGCCGAAGCAAGGATCTACATATGTGCCCAATATGTGTCGCCTATAAATGCGCGGGGGAGACTCGAATATCACAAGTCAGTTTTCTTCGCTCCCTCTTGCCTTCTCTCTCTCATCCTCTGAGCTGTGCTCAAGCGCTCATCCCTCACCTTCTTCCCCTTCGTTCGTCGTATCTAGTCGACCCTTTTCACTTGGAACACTCCAAGACACTCTCTCGCTTTACAATTTGACGCCTCTGGTTTTCTCGGACATATTCACGATGCTATCACTGGCATTGTTGTACCCAAACGCGCAAAGGGCCGCCTTGATGGTCCAAACGAGGCGCATCCTCTTCAAAAAAGCATCTTGCACTTTCTTAAGCTTCAGTCTTCAAGTTGAGCGGCTCGGAACTGAGATTGGGTATCTGAGGTACGATCGAGTATGCGATCTCAGCGCTCAGCACCGTCCATCGATCAAAGAGCGAGAAAGGTTCTATGAAGACCATCCTGAAGTTTGAAGGATAGTCCCCGCGATTGAAATTCCCCATATCTAGTTCACGCCGTTAATAAAAGCGCATACCACGGCATGACGGAAACCTGTTTCTATACTGTCCCAGTTGAGACAGCAAAGATTCTGGTTATCTCGGCCTTGACTTTGTCGGGCGGTGACAACATGTAAAGTCCTTGTACGTGGCCCCCTAAGTCTGGCTCGGCCTTGGGGAGGGCTTTTGCGGGGAGGGCAGGGAAGGGCAGAGCCGGGCATCAGGGCTTAAGCCTTGCTCTGCGCATCACTACAGTAACGTGAGTACTTGGATCCGCGCTTTACATGTTAAAAGGAACCGCAGGCATAATCTACATGCCCCTTCCACGACCATGGCAGATCTCTCAGAACTAATTCAACTCTCGAAAATAATTTCGGACTCTATCTCTATCTTAGAGAAAGCCTGTATTAGCGGCAATTACAAGATTCCCAGCCTTGACGAGAGATGGACTCCACAGTCGGAGCAGCTCCGCTCTGATCCTGTCGCGCTCGAGGCGACAACTCTTATTGCAGCAGCTTCTTTTCAGCTTGCAGCCTTAGTTTTGCCGTCGTCTGCATCGGTCTACCATATTGCTGCAGGGGTTCGCTCATTTCTATTCCTTTGCATTGCATACAATAACCTATTTGCAGCACTACAAGTCCGCGGCGCTTAGGATTGCCTTGGAATCTCATGTCATTGAACTCCTTCGCATGTACCCGGATGTCAGACTCATTCTTCTACTTCAATGTGGCGCTGGTGTTCATTTGTTTTATCTCAGGGTCTTCATGTAAACGAAATCGCAAAGCGGTGTGACATAGATGCTCAGAAACTCGGTCGCTTCCTTCGCCTGCTGGCCACCCAATTCATATTCCGGGAGGTTAGTCCGGATATATTCACCAACAATCGCATTTCGAGTTTCCTTGATACGGGGAAAGAATTCGATGATATCTGCGCTAGGTATGCTTTCTCAATCGCCTCGAGGCTCTACTCTATTCACATCGAGTTCAGGCCGCAAACGAAACACGATGGAACCAGAGGTTTTGCCGCATTTATAGAACATGTGTAAGTCTGTTAGATTTTCATCAGATGAAGCATCAATAAAATGCGGGCACAATAAGCGTCGGAGACAGCCATAAAGCCTCGGGATATGCATGGGAAGTGGTCAGCGATCCCGCCACAAAACATTCCCAAGAAATCCATCATGCACCACTTCAGCGCGCTCTTGGGATCGATGTATCTTTCTTTGATTGGTACAGCCAGCCAGGTCAAGAGTATCGCAGTCATCGTTTTGGAATAGCGATGACAGGCATTGCCTCAATTCAGCCTTCAGAAACAATCTTATCGGGTAGGGCGCTCACGACTCTCATAAAATCGTCATCGATCCTTTCGTTGACCTTCTTCCCAGCATTTGATTGGGGTAGTTTACCCCAGGACTCTCTCGTGGTAGATGTAGGAGGTGGCGTCGGCACGTCGTCATTTGCCATTGCGGCAGCACATCCCCAAGTCAAACTCATCGTTCAAGACAAGGCATCTGTTGTTGAGGAGGGTGAAAAGGTCTGTGTGATTCCACCTTGGTCTATGTACCTCGCTGACCCTATGTAATTCATTGAAGCTTTGCTCCTCCAAGATGCCCGATGATTTCAACTCAGGTCGAATTTCATTTCAAGGTGTGCCTTTTGACATACATCAACATTCCCTCTATCTCAACCTTGCACACCTGAGCCCATGATTTCCTGGCCGACCAACCAGTCAAAAACGCCGGCGTATTTCTGTTAAAACAAATCCTCCACGATTGGCCTGATAAATACGCTTCCAAGATCTTGCGGTCCTTGCGTCGCGCTGCCGCTCCGACGACGAGACTCCTCGTAATTGAGAGCTTGCTCGCATATGCATGCAGAGGTGCAGAGGATGACTTTGATCTGCCGGGTGCGAAAATACAAGAAGCTCCGCCCCCTATTATCGCAAATTATGGACCAGCCAAAGACATGCGCTACTGCATGGACTTTTCGGTGTGTGTTCAATCCTGGAGAGTTGTGTGGCCATAGTTTATTCACGCTCTATTCAGATGTTCACCTCATTTAATGCTCAAGATCGAACATTGGGAGATCTTCGCTGGCTTCTGGAACTGAACGGATGGGGGATTATTGGCGTAGATAGGAAGTCATCATACTATGAACCGGTAGTAGCTATTCCCATCTAAGGACTTAGCGTAGGATATATAACCTGGTGTATGACAGACACGCTAGGAGAGATATATAGAAGATGGAAGTATTCGTCAGCGTACTGAGAGCTCCGTATTGAAGATGGGAGCAGAAGACACGCGGTCAAGGAAAATTCTCGTTCACGTCTGCGAGCCCTGGGCCGGGGCGGTAACAAGACCGTTTTGAACGACTCGCAAGGGTAGGCCGTCGGCGCTGCCTACTGTATGTCTTCCAAACTGCTCGTAGAGAGCTCTGAGGTTCATATGCTCCATACTTATTACAAACGACCCTGACCGAAGCATAACACGCGGATCCTACATATAACATTGAAATCATGTCATCTCCTGGCACTATTTCTCGGAATGCCCGTTAGATTGATCACGTTCTTTTATCGCCCAGGCTGCGTCAGTCGTCTTTTGCAGAGGGATGTCCTTCATAACAAAGAAACTCAAAAGCCCAAACGCGCAAAGGGCCTCCACGACGATCCAAACGAGACGCATACTCTTCAAAAAAGCATCTTCTACTTCAGTCTTGAGCGGTTCGGAGAGGTAGGGTACCTGAGGTATGATCGAGTAGGCGATCTCAGCACCGTCTGGAAGTCCATCGATCAAAGAGCGAGGAAGGTTTCTACGAAGACCATCCTGAAGGATAGTCCCCGCGATTGCGATTCCCCATGCCTAGTTTACGTCATTAATAACAGCAGTAAGGCGCCAATGTGGACATTTGTACCTCTGAGAATATGCGAACAAAAGTCAGAAGCGCAATCGCAGTTACATTTTGGGACAGAGGTAACGGAGCAAGGACCGTGAACTTCCGAGACTAGTATCAGCACGACACACTGGAAAGCATCAAAGGGGCAACGTACCATTGTGGCGTAGAGGAGACCCATCCCCGTACCTTGGATTAGCTGGAACACGGCAAGTATGCCAATGGAGGTCGTTCTTTTCATGTATATAAATAGGCCTATCGCTAATAGCATGAAGCACCATCCCGCCAGGTTCTAACGATATCGTTGAAGAAGGGAAGATTAACTATGGCGAAGACGACCTACGAGCATACGGTACCGACCGGTTTGGGCGGCTATTATTCCTTGAACAATAGCGAACGGCGAGATACAAGCTGCCATGGGCAGAAAATAGACTCCGGACATGATGGGGCTGGCTCCCTTCACGGACTGGAACCATGTGGGCCTAGGATGATGGGGTTATCAAAGACGGCTCTTGTAAGAATTGAAGGACATACAGGTAATCTGATGTCAGAGAGCTAGTCAGTAAAACCAGGTCAAAGAACAAAAAAATGGAGACTAACATCCAACGAAGATTGTCACAATTCCATGGAAGAACGTCGCAACATATCTGATCGGGTATGAGCCTAGAGGCACTGCCTGAACTAAGGAGACGTCATACGTGCCCAAAGAAACTGTTCTTGTTCGATATGACTACCATGGGTATCTAGAACAAAAAGAAAATAAGATGGAGGCCGGAATGGTCGACGGTATTCACGTACGGTAGGGTGGGACGGCCAACGTGATTCGTAGAAAAGGGAGAATCCCATTCCGGCAATGCCAAAGATTAAAGGCACAAGAACATTGGGCGAAGCCCATGGGTATCGTACTCCATCCCAAGTAAGTCCCAACATGCATGAACATGTCGACGAAGTAAGGAAGAAGTTGCTGCTGTTACCACGGCCCGGGATGAGACATGGGCAGGGAGGATCAGACCGTGGGGACGCCAGAAGCACTTACATCCAGTCAACACGAGCAAGCTTTTCTCTCAAACGATCCCGTGGTGACTTGAGGTTGAGCAGAAGCGCAACGACAATGAATGCGATCCCGCATATCGGAAGATTTAAATCTGACTCGGAACCTAGCTTCAGGAAAAGAGTATTCTTCCAAATCAACAAAGGCAAGCATTGCTTACAAAATAACCACCTCCAGGACGCATGCTCGACGAGACCACCAGCAACAAAGGGTCCAATCACCGTTCCCAGAGTCCACATCCTACAACAAAAAAATCTCATTGAGTGCGACCATAAGAATCCTTCAAAGGACTGACATGTGAATAAACCCATTGAAGACCCCTCGCTCGCGAAGTGGCGTCAGGTCTGCGACGACGATGGCAGCACCGGACTGGATGCCACCGTCCCCAATGCCCTGAATAGCTAGACATAGAAAGGTCAGTTATAGAAGTGGCATGCAAAGACGTAGAGCTACCTCTACCGACAATCAACGACGTCATGTCTCTGGCGGATCCCGAGACAGCAGATCCTACAGCGAAAAAGAGAAGAGAACCCAGAATTACAGGCCTCCGTCCAAAGATATCAGCCAGGTTACCACTTAGAGGGATGCAAACAGCGGAAGCCAGCGAGAAGGCTGACCCGACCCACACGAAACCTACGCCTTGGAGATCTGCAACTATTGTTGGGGCTGCTACAGAAACGCCGGTCTATAGACAAATTAAAAAGACAATACGGTGCCTATAAAAACACGCTCACCAGATCAAGGGCTGAAAGCAAAACTGAGAAGCACAACGCGACGAATATGAGCCAAAACTGAGCGCTGCATTGAGTACTAGCTTGGGTGTCGACCTCACTCTGATAGAACATCGCTCTTAGGTTCTAGGTCATCTTGATGATTGACCTGGCACACGGGCTGATGAGCGGTGATGTTTTCATCTGGCATGATAGGTCTAGAGGAACGAGTCGGGGGAGATGGATTTCAGCTTATAACCCTGCAGCCTGAGTCCTTCATCCGAGACTTTGGGACCGCTTGTCAGTGTCACTTCGGAGGCTGCATCTTATCCCAGTAGGGACTGGGGAAGGGAAATAGTATATTTCCCTAAAGCTATCCCGCGTCCCATAGCGTATCCCTTCTGGGATACAGATTGGCGTAAGTAAGCTCTCCCCTCCTTTTATTCTCTATTAGGCTTGTTTTTGTGATAACAAAGAGGAAGGAAAGCTACAGAATCCCATGAACGCGGACGGGGGACGTCAGTGGTAGGTTTAGAGCAAGAGTCACGGTGAACTGCCGGCGTCCAACCGGCGTCCATTCGAATTTGCCGGCCTTCAGATGCGCAGCGTGCCGGCAGTTCTTTAATTGCAACATCAATGATACTACTACACGTCGAACTGCTTCCTAGTAAATCCCCGCGCCCTTCTGATTGATCACTCGATACTTGGCTTTAACTCAACATTCGATCTTCCTTGTATGATCCTACGTCAGGAGTATATAGTAAACGTTAAACGGCGAGCTTGTAGTTGTATCAATCGCTGTCCCAGCCCAGCACATTTTCAACGTTCCAACGTCGGCATATGAATTATTCCCTATACTGTGAGGAATATCTGTATTTCCTGCCGGAAACCGCGAACTGTGCGTGACGGATCCCAACATCGAAGCTATCTAGGGAAGAGTTGCAGTCGGACAGCGTGAGTGTTGCAAGGCTGCTTCGAATTCTGTTTGAACTTCCATTGGGTTCCAATGGGCTAGCGGGACGTGTATCTCATCCTTAGACGCAATACCCTTCCTCGTTGATGATCGAGATCTATGATACTATGCAACTTGTTAAAGGCTTACGGGGCTAGAGATACCGGCTTGCTCTCAAATTCCAAGGAGACGTACACTGCAAGAAGTGTCGCCGGAACCCCATTTTATCTGGTGGCGCGTTCGCGACTCGACTGGTTTTACTTGAGCTTCTGGAGAAAGCAAACTCGTAGCACGTCCCATGGATTGATTCGGCCTGCAAAGAAGATGATGCGGTGTATTGCTTCTCCTGACGTCTGAATCCTTCTTGATCGAGAGGTAGTGGCACTCCGCCATAGAATGACCACGCGTATCTTGTGCGTATCGAGATCGCTGAAGTTTCTAAACTTTTTGTCCGGACAAAACCCATTGTGACTGCCGACGCACTCTTCCCTCTTTGCTTATTAGGGTTTGATGGTTGGACGACTTCTTGAAATTCATTTCCGCTCTCTTACCGCCCTGCCTCCTGTGCAAGAAATGTCTGAAGAAAAAATCGATCCTTCCTCTACCCAAAGTGGTCCAGCCAGCGCTGTCATTGGCCTCGACGGTGCTTCCTCTGATTCTCCGAATGACTTGGATAAAAAAGTCTGGCGAAAGCTGGATATGTGTATCGTGCCTGTTGTGTCTATGTTTTATTTACTTTCCTTCCTGGTGAGCAACTTTCATTGAGCTGCTCATGATCACTTTCCATTCAAATATGTCTTGGACTTTTAGGATCGTACCAACATAGGTAATGCCCGGATTGCTGGTCTCCAACGAGATCTGGGTATCACGAATCACCAGTACAGCGTTGCCTTAACCGTCACATATATTCCGTACATCCTCGCGGAGCTACCATCGAATCTATTGCTAAAGGTACGTTTCTGCTGTTCTGAGCGATTGTAGCCGGTCCGATTATGTTTCTCAGCGCGTCGGTCCAAATTACATGCTTCCTACAATGCTGACATTGTGGGGCATTGTGACAACATTGCAAGGTTCCTTTCCCGTCTCTTTTCTTTCTGCCTGGCGCGTGCTCACCGACGTTCTGGATAGGTCTCGTTAGAAATTATGCTGGGCTGCTGGCTTGCCGCTTCTTTATTGGATTACTGGAAGGTCTGTCCTGGAACTCGCGGCCTGACTGGCTGTGTTGCATTGTTCTGAATTCGCAAATATTCATTCAGGTGGAGTTTTTCCTGGCATAATCCTTTATCTTTCAATGTTCTATCCTCGCCACATGATGAATCTTCGGTCAGTCCCGCCTTCACTTCCGAATCAGCTCTCGTTAAGTAATCTGCAGAGTGTCAGCATTCTTTTCGTCGGCCTCCATCTCCGGAGCATTTTCTGGAATTCTTGCCTACGGAATTGTGCGCATCAACACAGGTCGACCGGGTTGGGCATGGATATTTATCCTCGAAGGTCTTTTCACTGTTGTTTTCGGGCTGGCATCGTTCTTTCTTCTTCCTCGTTCACCGCAAACTGTCCGTTTCTTCCGCCCTGACGAGAAAAGTTACATTCTTGCCAAGCTGAAGGAGGATGTGCATGATCACACCGAGGATGTGTTCAGCTGGGGGGAAGTCGGGAAAGCTTTTACTCTTCCTCATGTTTGGTTAATGGCGCTCATGTTTTTCCTCTCCGGTTCGTTCGTCTTCATTCAGAACATGTTCTTCTTCTGATGTTAGCACTAGGAGTGGTCTTACTTGGATTAGGATTGTAGGCTTCCTTCTCGACTGAGATCAGACCGGCCGCCTGACAGTAAAACTAGCTTTACACCTTCGATTGTTGCTGGGCTGGGATATACTGCCGCTCGTGCTCAGTTAATGACCGTTCCTCCTTTTTCGGTTGCGTTCGTTGGTGAGGACGGATATCATGTTTGTGTTTCCGCTCACTTATAGTATTATTTATAGTGGCGATGAGTAGTGCCTATATTTCTGACAAAAGACAATGTCGTGGCTTAGTAGCGATGATCAACTCCGTCTTGGCTGCTATCGGTTTCGCCATGTTTCTGGGTACGATGCTTTTTTAATTTTCACAACGAAACTCAACGCTTCTCATTAGGTTCCTCGCGTCGTTCAATCCAATATGGCTCCCTTTTCTTGTCTATCCCAGGAACATATGCCACAGCCCCTGCCCTTTGTTCATGGGTCTCCAACAACACCTTTCCCCATACCCGAAGAGCAACGGCCATTGCTATTAGCTTCATCATGACTAACTGTGGTGGCGTCCTCGGAACCTGGCTCCTCGGCTCCATTTCTCCTGCACCTCAATACACTTCCGCGACGATCACCCTAATGGTTTTTTCTATCATCATTGCACTAACAGCAGCCAGTAATATTATCTACCTGCAATCTCAGAATAGGAAGAAGGAGAGACTTAGAGCAACAATGGAAAGAGGCGCAGAGAAACCTGGGCTAGGAGACCGGTCGGCGTGGTTTATCTACAAGTTGTGATACGTCTCTGCGGTTTCAAGCGATGTCGATGAAATTTTTGTCGCTGTAATCTGTCTCGTTTGTACGTATTTTCCCAGAATGTATGCCCACTTTTCCTCCTGCATTTTACCTTTGGTGGCTTCTTATCTCTAATCATACCTGACATGCACGAAATGTACGTACGTGGCATGATATATTGTAATTGCGATCACACCCCAAGATCATCTGTCAGTCTTCTCGCCTTCATAATGGATGTGATTTTGATATTGAACCTCTCTGAATCAACGTGGAGCTATCCCTAGCTATCCAAAAAGCTCAAATACGCGTTCCATCGTGAAGGATCCACCACAACGGCGCCGGCTACACAATAGGTACATGACGTTTGAATTGTGGCCCTAATAGAAGCCTTGTATTATCGTACTTAGTATATAGCCACTTGATTTGCTTGAAACCTGTTACTACTAGTATACTCGGACCGTCCCAGATGCCGATTTTTGCCAGCTTTTAGAATTGATGGAGGATTATTGGCGTAGACAGGAGATGATCTTACTTTAAACCGGTAGCTATTCCCATCTAAGTACTTGGGATATGATAAGTAACCTAGAGGCTGGCCGTTGACTGAAGGGGAAGGAAACCCTGTAGGTTGTGTTCAATGTTTATCTCGGCAGTCTGAGTCACACAGGGCTCAACATGATCGTCGTTAGCACGTGGATTATGTAAAGCCGAAACCTTCACAAGCAATTTCAAATTGAAATACTTCCTTCTGCCAATGCCATGGCCAGCCTGTCTGGTCTATATATTGTTTCAACCCTTATTGTTCTAAGTACAACGTGGGATCCTCGCGAGAAGAACCCACAAACGTTCGGCCCCAAGCGGTACCTTTTTCCTCCCCCTCCTCCTGTACCTACCTGTCTGCTACCTGTTGATCCCGGGCAACCCTTACGGGACGATCATCTACTGTGACCGCGATTCGAACGGTGCGTTCTTCAAGTTTATCTACCGCAGTTCAAACGGCATGCTCTCAATCTGCCAAAGACAAAGATCCCCTGATGAACAGTACAGTTACATTGAACACCTTCTGAAGTATGTGGGCCATAGTATCCTCCGAGTTTTGGCATCTGACACATTCCACAACCTCTGAGGAGTCATGGTCAATCTTGGTTCATCGACACATTGGGTGGCTGATGCTGAAAGTTTCTTGTTCAAAATTCAATCCGGCGTGGGGTATAGTATCTGATCACCGGCTGTCTTCGCAGCATCATATCAGGCTCCCATACACTGCCGTGCTTTTCTAGGCCACTTAAAGCTCAAGGTGTTAGCCAAGCGGGCCTAGTCTCCACCGTCGTTCCCTTTGCCTCGACAACGGAGTACATCAATGGCCAAAGACTTTCCAATTACCGAGGCGCAGCTCGTGAACATGTTTCTGGAGAGCTTGTTTTACGGAATTTACCTCGTCAACTTTGGCTTTTGCCTCCCTGCACTTCTCCGAACCGGCTCCCCTACTGGTCCACGCTGGAAATACACCAAAGAGATTAAATGGGGTATGCTTAGCATTGCCGTTTTCATGTTTGCCAACAACACTGCTGGTCTATTTGTTGCCCTATGGAGATGCATCGACGCATTCGTGCTTGCTCCTGGCGGGCCGATGGAGGTCCTTGCAAATCCTTCGGAATGGCCCAATGTGTTCAAGGTAGGGTTGTTTCTTTATTCGACTTTTAAGACTGATCTAAACGAATGAACAGGTAGCCAGTGTTCTGGTTCAAGCCCTTATTTGTGATGGTGTATTGGTATGGGCTTGCAGGAATCTTTGGCTGACGTATCACTTAATCTGAGGATGGCTCAGATACATCGTTCGTTCGTTGTCTGGTCCCGCAAATATTGGGTTATTGTACCGTCCACGGTCCTGTGGATGGGCGGTGTGGCTTGCTTAGTGAAGGCTGTGCAGCTCCAAGGAAGGATCAGTGGAGGAACGGTCACTTCGACCGATGTTGGATTTTATCTCCAAATCTTCTGGGCGTTAACATCTGGCCAGAACATCTTTACAACATGTATGGGAAATTCAATTCTTCGTGATACTCTCACTCATTCAGACAGCAATGCTCGTGTGGCGGCTCTGGAGGGTCGATCGTCAGAATCGGGAATTCTGCTATGCTAGCCCAGGCAGTCCTCCAATAGAGACTAAACTGCAGAATGTCATGCGCATTGTCATTGAATCTGGTTTGCTGTACACCGTTACAGCGTTCTTGACTTTCTTGCTCCATACGGCGCACAGCAACGGGGTGTATCCCGCTGTTAACGTGGTGCGTATAGACGACTCATTCGATAATACTTTTTTTTCTGACAGCGGATCTACTCTATAGGAAAGACTAGTCGCAGCCATCGCCTTCAATCTCATCCTCATCCGAACTGCCCATCGGAGTGACAAAGAATACGTGATTGGACCACTCTCTCCACGACCGTATCCTCTCACACTCTTGTCGCAAGGCACCAGTGTTTCTGAGGGTTCCGCCATGACGAAGTCGCTTGGGCCCGCCGAAGGCATTCATATTACAGTCTCCCAGGAGATCAGGACGGATGGTGGACACAAGACTCGCACCTTTCCAAATTCGAATCTAGTTTGATGGTTCATCTTCACAGTCGATATGATTAATGTACAACTTGATTTCTGCTCGAGAGGTTATGCGTGCACTTCCAGCTGTGGCTACGGCTGTAAATTATGGTCTTCGCGTCTGTTCGAAGTTCGAACCTGTAGACAGGGAAATGCCCGACCTAAGGCCTGGAGCTCGCCGGCTTGCACGAAATTTCTTGGTCAAATCGTCGAATTGGATCCCTGCTCATTTGGGAGAGGAGTATGAGATACAACCTGTGCCCTTAAGAGGGGGTAGATAACTACTCCGTCCTTGTCCTTTGGATCTTGGGGGTCACAGGGATACGTTACCTGGTTGCCTCAGGACGAACGTCAAAGCGTTACCGACTCCAGGATATCTGACTACTGACAGGTATGGAGAGGATGGCAGCAAGGATTTCTTACATCAGTAGCTTAGTTTCTGTTACATATTGTATCAAGATTTTCAGATAGACGACTATCAAGCATGGCAAGCAGAGTCCAGAGTCCACGTCCTCGCAAGAACACGAAGCTTGATTGCCCATAACAACTTTGGGAAGTAACAAGATGACACCACCATAAGCTTAAAAGTTGAAAAGCAAGAAGAAATACATTCGAGTTCGATGTGTTATCGTGATACAGATCAGCAGTCGAGAGCCGGTAGTGTAGAGCAGAGAGGAAAGTACAGCTTTCGTTCAAATTCGGTGATTGACGAGTGCGTTCCGGTCATTGCTTGGGTGCGTGGTGGAACTAGGGAAAGGTGGAGAGCATTATCAGCAAGTAGACCGGGGATTTGGAGAGAAGTGGACATACGATATCCCGTAGTTGGGATTGCGCCTCGTTGAATTGCTTTTCGAGATACTTCGACTATAGAGGGAAGTATTGGTGATCTCAGGTGCTTCTAACAAGGACGTAGAACAAACCTTCTTGTTTAAGGTAGTGATATCGTCCGTAAGTTCTTTCTCTTGCGTTCTGAGATCGGCTTTCATATCGGGCGGAGGGACCATCATGAACCTATGAATCAGTTGCATAAATCATCCCTAGCAGATAGCAAACCCATACATTTTACCGACGCCCTTATACATGTTCACATCATCGCCCATTCCATTGAGCTCGTCAATAGTGAGTTGTAAAATCCTCCGTTCACGCTCCTTCGCGGCAGTTTGTTGCACGGTGACTTGAAGAGCGCGTTGCGATTGCACGGCTGTCTGTTGAATTTGTATCAAGATCTATAAAGACAAGATCAGATTGAGACATAGAAACAGTAATAGAGTAGTTGGACCTTTCTGAGGGTATCGTCCGGGAGGGACATGGTGGTTGATCGTAAAGCTCGGACGGAGTTCAAATTATATTCGCGAGACGCGTCTTTTCCTTCTACCACCACCACCTCCTGCTGCTGCTTCCGCACCCTCCTTGCTTCATAAAATGGCTTCTATGGATGACTATGACGAGTTTGGAAACTACATTGGCGCTGACTTGGACTCGGACGACGAGGATGACATCCCTGAGAACCAGTTCCAGCAGCAGACAGCTGCGCCGCTACAGGGATATGATGACGATGATCCCATGCAAGGAACGGAGGAAGGTGCTCTAATGCAGGTCGACGGTGTGTCTGAAGCTATTATATCTTGAGGCTAGAAGACTCATAGAAATCATAGAACCCCAGCATAATGCTGTAATTCTTCACGAAGACAAACAGTACTATCCCTCGGCGCAGGATGTGTATGGGGCGGATGTGGAAACTATGGTCCAAGAGGAAGATGCTCAGCCTCTCACTGAGCCTATTATTGCGCCAATAAAGGTCAGAAAATGGACAGTGGAGGAGAAGGACATGCCAGAGACGAGGTTTGACAAGGGGTAAGCACGGTTTTGTCTTTCGAAAAGCTTTATTCTCATCTTTTGTGCAGTTTTCTCCTCAATATGACTGCATTTCCTGAGATGATTCGGAACGTTGCTGTGGTTGGGCACTTGCACCATGGAAAGACCGCCCTTTTAGACATGCTTGTGTTTGAGACGCACAAGCTAATCTGGGATGCGGACAAACCGGTTCGCAACAAAAGTATTCTCCTTGGAAAGCTAAAAATGACACCAGTATAGACGCGGTATACAGATACTCATGTTCTGTCCCGAGAGCGTGAAATATCCATCAAATCTTCCCCAATGTCCCTTGTCCTATCGAACACCGCCGGAAAATCGCATCTCATTCATCTCATAGACACGCCTGGGCACGTCAATTTCGTTGACGAGGTGGCCTGTGCTGTGAGGTTGGCAGACGGGATTCTCCTGGTGGTTGACGTGGTGGAGGGACTCATGGTCGGCGCGGAATCCATTATCCGACATGCGCTGCAGGAGAACATCAAAATCACTCTTGTCGTGAACAAAATCGACCGGCTCATTCTCGAGCTTCGAATAAAACCCGCTGACGCGTTCTACAAGATCAAGCACACCATTGAGGAGATCAACACCTTCATTAGGTCAGCTTGAGGCCTTGTCTCGGAGCTTCCCTCACTGAACCATCTAATTATCTTGTAGTACTATCGACCCAGACCCGGAACTCAGGTTGAGCCCGGAGAACGGCAACGTCGCGTTCGCCAGCACAGATATGGCGTGGTGTTTCACACTCAGGTCGTTCGCGCAAATGTACGCAGATACTTTTGGCAAGCTCGACGTCCAAGCCTTCGCCGACCGACTCTGGGGAGACATCTACTTCGACGAATCCACGCGCAAGTTTACTAGGAAGCAAGCCGACCCAGAGGCCAACAGGACGTTCGTGCACTTCATTCTGGAGCCCCTATACAAGTTATACTCTCAGGTGTTAAGCGAGGATACTGAGACGCTGAAGGAGACATTAGCTGGATTGGGTATTCAGTTGAAGCCAGTGATGTATAAGATGGATGTGAGGCCGCTTTTGAAGGCGATTTTGGATCAGTTCTTTGGACCTGCGACGGGGTTGGTGGATGTGATTGTGGAGAATGTGCCGAGCCCGTTGGAAGGGGCGGCGAATAAGGTGGAGGGGACGTATAGTGGGCCGCAGACTTCGGAGCTTGTGGCGTCTATGAAGGCGTGTGATCCTCAGGGGCCGGTTATGGTGCAGGTGGCGAAGCTGTACCATACGACCGATGCACAATCGTTTAGGGCGTTTGGGAGGGTGCTTAGTGGGACTCTGAGGAAGGGGATGCAGATCAAAGTTCTTGGCGAGGGGTATTCTCCTGAGGATGAGGAGGATATGATGAAAGTTACTGTGGAAGACATTTGGATTAGCGAATCGAGGTGAGCGTCATTCTTTCCTTGTCATGAATACCGTTGACGTATATTAGATATTTTATTCCGGCCGACGAGATACCCGCTGGAAATCTTGTCTTGCTGGGCGGTGTCGATGCATTGATAACCAAGTCTGCGACTCTCGCCGGAGTGGACATTGAGGAGGACCTGCACATCTTCCGACCCATCAAGCACATGACACAGTCCGTGCTGAAGATTGCTATTGAACCCATTGCACCTTCAGAACTTCCCAAAATGCTCTCTGGTCTTCGGTCGATTAACAAGTCTTACCCTCTTGTGTCGACCAAGGTAGAGGAAAGCGGGGAGCATGTCGTTATTGGGACGGGCGAGCTGTACCTCGACTGCGTAATGCATGATTTGAGGAAGCTCTTCTCGGAGATTGAGATCAAGGTGTCGGATCCGGTCACCAAGTTTTGTGAGACGGTTTTGGAGACTAGTGCTTTGAAATGTTATGCAGATACACCAAACAAAAAGTGAGTGCCACCTGCCGTAGTCGCATTGTGCTGACCTTTGACGTCGTGCAGGAACAAGATCACGATGATTGCGGAGCCTCTGGAGAGGGGGATCGCGGAGGATATTGAGCGTGGAAGGGTCAATATGCGGATGACGGCGAAGGAGCGTGGTACGTTTTTCCAAGAGAAGTACCAGTGGGACCTTTTGGCGTCTCGGTCGATATGGGCGTTCGGGCCGGACGACAATGGAGCGAATGTTCTGTTGGACGATACGCTGCCCTCTCAGGTCGATAAGAAGATGTTGAGCTCAGTGAAAGAGCACATCAAGCAAGGGTTCCAGTGGGGTGCTCGTGAGGGACCTCTATGTGATGAACGTCAGTATGCAGTTAGTGCCGTGGACGACAGTTGGCTGATGGTCCTTTCTAGCGATGCGAAACGTCAAGTTTCGCATTCTGGATGCGTCGCTGGCCCAGGAGCCAATTTTCCGTGGCGGAGGACAGATTGTCCCTACAGCTCGTCGTGTCTGTTATTCCTCATTCCTCATGGTATGTCGCGTCGTTCTTCTTCTAGAAGTTGATCTGACACGCATGCAGGCAACACCCAGACTGATGGAGCCTGTGTATTATGTTGAAGTACAAGCACCCGCTGATTGTATATCTGCGGTGTATACTGTCTTGGCTCGACGACGTGGGCACGTTACACAGGATCTGCCCAAGGCGGGTTCGCCGTTGTACACGGTCAAAGCTCTGATCCCGGTAATCGATGCGAATGGGTTCGAGACGGACTTGCGGACAGCTACGCAAGGTCAGGCCTTTTGCCTACAAGTGTTTGATCATTGGTCTATCGTTCCTGGTACGCTTCCATGGCCATGCGATGGGATGGTTCATGCTAACTGTTTGACCAGGCGACCCGACAGACACCAGTATCAAGCTGCGTCCGTTAGAACCTGCCTCAGGTCAGGCGTTAGCGCGCGATCTTGTGCTCAAGACGCGTCGGAGAAAGGGTCTCGGAGACCAGATCGCTGTGTCGAAGTATTTGGATGATGAGTTTGTGGTGAGTTTCTATTGCCTTCTTTGTGTTTCCATGCATGTTTTGACGTGGTGTAGCTGGCACTGTCTGCCTCTGGACATGCCGATCTATTAGGGTAGAATTGTTCGTGTATTCCTGCTGTTAATGTCGATGTTATTGCTATGTACATAAAAAGAACGAACTGAGACTCGGATGGACGGGACTACGGAGACCGGGGTATGTACATGCTGCGTGGGAATGCCACGTATGCAAGTGATCAGCTGCCGCGTATATAGACGTGACGGCGTGCGAGTTCCAGCTCACACTCTCTCTTTCTCTTCCTCTCACTTTTATTAGGTTTTTACCTGCATCTCTCTAGCCGCCACCCTTCGTACCCGCCATGCGAAGCGCAGCACTCTCCATATTTGCGCTGGCTGCAGCCGGTGCTCTGGCACAAACGGACGACTCGAAACCTGAATTCAAAGTGAGTTGTCATTACTGCTGTTTATCACAATAATTAATATCTATCTATTCATAGCCTACCGAGATAAAGGCTCCTTTCATTGAGCAATTCACTGAGGACTGGACTGCTCGCTGGACACCATCAGAAGCTACCAAGAAGACACCAGTCGGTGGCGAGACATTTAGCTACGTCGGCAAGTGGGAGGTCGAGGAACCCTCCGTCTCTGTCATCGAAGGCGACCTTGGTCTCGTTGCGAAGAGCAAGGCTGCCCACCACGCCGTCTCTGCTCCGTTCTCTGAGCCCATCGACTTCAAAACACAACCACTCGTCGTGCAGTATGAGGTCAAGTATCAGAAGGGTGGAAACTGTGGCGGTGGATACCTCAAACTTCTCGAGGATGGTTTCCAGACCAGCGGAAAGGAGTTCTCTGACACTACTCCTTGGGTTATCATGTTTGGCCCCGATCTTACCTGCCCTGGAACAAAGGTGGGTGTCTTTTTTTTTTTTTTTTTTCCTGGTCGGTATTCATCAATAATGATTCAGGTCCACTTCATCTTCCGCCACACCAACCCCAAGACCGGAGAAACCGAGGAGAAACACCTCAAGCTTCCTCCCAAGCCTACAATTGAGAAACTGACCAACCTTTATACACTTATTGTCAAGTGCGATCTCATTCCTTTTCTCAGTGCGATAGGTTGCTTACACGTTCTCCTCTAGCCCCGACAACACCTACGAGGTTCTTATTAACGGAAACAGCGAGAAATCTGGCAACCTTCTCGAGGACTTTGAGCCTCCTGTCAACCCACCCGCAGAGATCGATGACCCTGAGGACACTAAGCCGGAAACATGGGTTGACACCAAGAGGATTCCGGACCCTGAGGCTACTAAGGTATGGGCACTAGACCATTTCGCTTCTTCGCTGCATCTGATCGCGATCAGCCTGAGGATTGGGACGAGGACGCACCTTACGAGATCCCTGATGAGGAGGCCGAGAAGCCTGAGGGTTGGCTCGATGACGAGCCTCTGACCATCCCTGACCCTGGTAAGCTCCTATGGAACGATGTGTTGCTTCATCCGCTAACGTTATGAGCTAACAGATGCCGAGAAACCTGAGGAATGGGATGACGAGGAAGATGGCGATTGGATCGCACCCACCATCCCTAACCCCAAGTGCGCTGAGGCTCCTGGTTGTGGTGAATGGAAGCGGTAAGCACAACTAATGGTCAGTGTCCGTTGGATGTTGGGCTTAATCTTCATGTAGCCCTTTCAAGGCCAACCCTGACTACAAGGGCAAGTGGTACGCACCTATGATCGACAACCCTGAATACAAGGGCGAGTGGGCCCCTCGCAAGATCGCCAACCCTAACTTCTTTGAGGACCTCAAGCCTGTCAGCTCTCTTGGCAAGATCGTGAGTGCTGCTCAACTTTTGCATCATCTTATTCGGTCTGATGGTCGCTATCAGGGTGGCGTTGGTATTGAGCTCTGGACCATGACTGAGGACATCCTCTTCGATAA
>RZIO01000002.1:812195-824019 GCA_004338095.1 Gloeostereum incarnatum
TGCTATTTATGGTCTCTTTCTTCTCATCCTTAAGCTTTCGTTCTTTTTCTTTTCCCAGGAGAGGGCGGATGCGTGCATACTTCAGCTGCGTTCCGCCTGTTTACTACCCCGTCGCTGGTTCCTGGGCTAAAGCTCGCTTCGGCGAGCTGTCCAAAAGTACTTTCAATTGTTTGTTCTCTCGATGCCTATTCCTTCTCCCGCAGATACCCATTTTACTCCGCTCTTATTCATCACTCTCAGTATCTTTTCCTTCAGTTCATCAAGCTAAATATTTCAAGTACATCGCCCAAATATCTAGATATGACACTGGACCTCAGTTAGGTCAAGTACCGCTACCGTCCCCTATTCCCCGTCACCGCCAGCTTTGTCGCTTCTATCAGAGGACAAGAATGAGAACACCGCTAACACTTCATGTAAAAAGGTATACCACTTACATTACAGAAAACTGCTTCTCAATCTCCGTCAACACGTTCAAAAACTCCCCTATACATAGCAACACGTCATGAGAAAAACGAAAATAGGGAGACATGGCAGTACGCACACAGATAAGTCTGCGATCTCGTCCAGTTGGTAGAGTCTGCCGGACTGGAGTCGGTGAGCAGCGCAGAGGCGATGAATCGGATCTTGTGACATATCGGGGGTCCGTTGGCGGCGATGGCTTGTAGAGGAAGGCTGTCACCGGGGTAAGCAAGCCTCCATCGACGCGAATGTTCGACGTAATCTCACCTATGTAGAATCCGAAGAAGATCTTCCATCACCAAGTCTCTTCCCTGCTGTACTATTTCGGGGTCCAGACCCAGGAGGTGATCTCGATATTTCTCCACTACAAAGCGGGCCTGTTGCTAGAAGCTCCTCTAAGGACACTTGCCAAAAAATAAGTGGCGGAGTACACTCACTTGCGTCACATACAGATCCGCCTGCTTTACCTGGAATGCGTTCATCGCGTTCATCTTCATAACGTTCGCGTCCTGAAAATACTCATCCACTTGTTGCAGTGCCGATTCACCCGTGTTCGACGTGGGCGTCCTCATTTCTATCAAAGTCCTTGAGCACGGGCTCTATGGGGGAAAATGGGACGTGGGCATCACCGTTCAAACGCAAACGCTCGCGGAAGATCATCTAGCACTGTCATAATCTTCGTATGGATGCCGTCGATCTCCTCTAACCTCGTCGCGATAAAAGCACCTTCGGGAGGTAGCCTTTCATCAATCCGTATTCGAACTAACGTCTCACCCAAGAGCGAATATCCTCGAGAGGTGGATGAGACCCGCCACCATGGGCGTTTTGTCTTCTGGTTGTTGCAGATACCCGTTCACCGTTATACTGCAGAAAATGTCACTGTCAGCGCATCAAAGAAATTGACTCGGAAACCTGCTTACTATTCGTCGTCTATAGGCATCGGGAATCCGACAGTACAGTCTTCCGAACGAACGATGATATGACAGGAACGTTCTATCGCTTCGGACTTGTCAGCTATCAGGCATCATGTTAGTCGTGATCAGTGATATACTAGAATAAATCGACAACCTCCATACAGCGTCCAAAAAATCCTACGCCTCATCTGATTTTCAATCGGATCGAGGTCCACGTAGCGTTCCTCCCGGTGAAACCCAAGGGAAAAGCCGATTTCTACCGCTTCTCCGAATGCTGCACGTTGACTTGTGGAGGCGTTGCATATCCAATACAAGTAGCAAACATCACTTGTGAGCCAAATATATCAGTATTTACCTGAGCACAAGTGAAATGTCATTTGCACTCACAAGTATCGCAGTATAACATGCATAGTCGTAGGAGGATCATAAGTGACCACTGTAATACGTCGACTCGCCTCGTAGCATCGCTTGGCCAAGCTTTTCACGGTAGCAGCGTCCAAAGGGACACACAGACCCGGGACCTGTGCTAATGTAGTGGCCACTAGAGACATGACCAGCGCAAAGAAAATCGGATCCCTCTCTTCGCGTCGAGAGTCGAGATCCAACATGAACGTAGGCTTGTGAATACAAGGTATACCCGGATATACGAAATCGAAGAAGAGGGCGATCAGCTGCAGTAAAAGAGCACGCGGGGCGACTTCTTCGAGGCGGTGTGGTAGATAGTGGTAATCGAGCGGTGGTAGCAGGTCGATGTCGGTTGGCCAGCGGCCTTGGGGCGATATGTTATCCCTGGTAAACTGGGACGGTTCCATAATTTCTGGTGAAGTTGATTTTGGTATTGTCGAAGAGGAAGGACGTCCGATCTCTTGCAGTCGACCCTCTTGCATCCGAGAAACATATCTAAACAGCATGAAAGAGCATAGTCGTTAAATCACTATATTGAGCTTACTGATTCTTCGGACCTATCGACGAGTGATCAGTGAGTTAAAGGCCTTTTTCCTGCCAACGCCACATTACCTCGTCGTTTGGGTCGATATTCATACTTGCACTCGATCCCTGAAATGTAATTCTAGCCAAGCAGAACAAAAGATCCGGAAAGTATAACACTTACTCAAATCGAGACAATGCTGGCACGGTACACTCTGATTGAGAGGATCCTCACGAATGCAACGGACCTTTCGCGTTCGACAAGCATCACAGCCTAGATCCTGAGTCATCAGTATAGGAACAAAGATTCCTCGAAAAGACAACTTACTGCGGGACCTAATTCAAAAAATCAATGAGAAAGGTACGAACATGGTCAAAAGACCGCACATATTCTCCTAAGAATGGGCACGGACGTGGGTGTTGTGGTAAGAGGGGCCGTGAGAAATACAGACGTGATCGGTTATCCTATAATTCTCCAGTAGGCCACGTACGTGATCGCGTGGTGTTTAATGGCGTACGACGCCTCAGGGCACTCATTGTTCAAGGAGATGGCGCAGAGCCATTTGAAATCCTTTCGCTCAAAATCATACCAGTAGTTCTTCTCGTGTTAGATCGAGCTATGTACAGTGAAATAAATGACTATGCCAAGCCCTTCCTTGTGAACAGACATCCACTTGCATCCGCAACCCTGAAGCTTTGAGGCCACATACCTGAATTGCCTTAGTTTGTAGAACGGACATCTTCAAATGATCTATCCAGCACCTTGAGGATGAATGAGCCCAGCACAAGGACCTATTGAGAACAGTCCTGCAAAGAACGCCTCATTGTCCATCCTTCATCAATCCACAGTACTAATCTGCAGCAGCGTGCGTGCGTTTTGAACTCGGATCACAGGAGTACAAAGATATAAATATTGCAGAGCAAAAATAACAAGCGAAACAAACAGTGAAGAATAACGTTAGTATCCTGGTCAACGCCGTTTTGAGCTCCGTAAATCGTCCTGGTTCGGAGAAGCTCTCCGTTTTCTATGAAACACCGTTAACACAAGCTGGAAAGAAGGGGATAAAGAATAGTACCGGCTCCCTCTGTCCTCTGGCTCGCCGCTAGAAAGTCTAGTGCCACCGTAATCCAAGCCATCTACTGCCGGCGCGTTATTATCTCTGTCCTTGTATTTATTTTGATTCCGCGGTCCAGTGGGTACACCAGGCGGTAACGGAGATGCTGGGCGTGGGGGTACTATAGGTACTAAGCACAGGTGAAAAAAGTCAGTTTTGTTGCGTTCCTTGGAGTCAGAGAGAAACATACCCCCATCATAGCCACCCCGCCCTCTTCCACGCCCTGTGAACCCTCTTCCACGCAAACCCATGGCTGCCGGCATAGGAGGTACACCACGCCCACGATAGGGAGTCGATCCTCTGGGGGCTATCGGTCCTCCTGGCGTAGGCGTAACGCTGCTCTGTGGAGCTTCAACGGCTTGATACATCTGTTGATTCATCTGTGTCTGATCCTACACAATATTAGCAACATTCGACGACGATGGCAACTAGATGGGTGGATTACCTGCATACCAAACTCCCCTATGCCCATCATCCCAGGCGCACCGTTATTGAACCCATCAGGAGCCATCATCCCCGAAGATTGGTCAGGGCGCCAACGACGCCATTACCGGGAGCACCTTCTGGCATCATCATGGGGTTCATACCCATGTCCATACCTATCGGCATCATGCCAGACATGTCCATCATGACTCCAGGAGGAGGACCGCCCATACCGTTCATCATCGCGTTCGTGCCCGTCATGACCATCTGCCTGACTTCTGGTGGGAGCGCGTTGACTTGTTCCTCTTGCATGCCGGAGAAGTTCTGCATGAGATCAGGGAAAGGTGAGCACGAAACAGCTGCGGGTCCGAGAATCAGTCTACGCACCAGAACGTTCCCTTTCAAAACGTGTGCCATTTCTCCCAGGTCCCTCCTCCGGTAACAATACGCCTCCCAAGAGATCTCGTCGAAGCCGTAATTGAACCAGTCAGATATGTCAGAACCAGGACGACGCCAGGGTTTGTCTGCCAAGTTGCTCAGGTCGAACTCTAGGATACTCCGGCCGTCCATGGTGCCCACCGCTGTGGGGTCAATAGATGGGTGCGAAGGCGGGGCAGTTGCAGGCGGTAGTGTAGACGTGTCTACGCCATCATCGGGCTCTTCTTGTTCTTGCTGTTGCGGTGGTGGTTGGGAAGGTGTTGTAGAGGGAGCAGGTGCGGATTCTTGCGGGTGAGGTGTTGAAGTGAGACCAGGTGTTGGACCGGCCTGTCCGCGTTGGATAGGTGTGTATTCGGTGGTGAGTGAAGGCGAGGGTTGAGTAGAGCCTGATAATAGGTGAGTATAAGCCTTGCTTGCGGGGTATGTATTTACCTGGAGCTGGCGCGTTTTGTGAAGAGCTGACAGACTTGTTTGGTGCAGGTCTTGCTGGGGCATTGCTACTAAGGACCACAAGCTAAGTCACATGAATGGCACCTTGACGCGTCAGTGTGCTCACCGAAAGTCCAGGGACCGAGCTGGAGCCTCTAAAATGATTTCAATATCCTACCGTTCTTCATTAGAATATAATAGCAAACTATCAGGAGTATGGTGCTCACATCTTCGTCAGACTCTTCTAGATCCTCAACGACCTCCTCCTCCTCCTCCTCCTCTATAGCCATTGGCGCTTCTCCCTTCTCAGCCTCAGCTTCCAAATGGCTCACAACTCCATTCGAAACTTGCGCATTTTCCTGGGGGATTCTAGTTCAAAAAGCGAGGTTGGCGTCTCTCTTCACTTGCTCGGATAGGAACTCACGGTTGGGAAACTTCATAATATCAAGGAAAAGAGATTGTCATTGATTGAAAGTTGGAAGGTACAAAAAGAATAAATATAAGGCTTTTTATCGAAGGCAGTTCCCTTACCAGGCGTCGGTTTCTGGTTCTGGTTCTGGTTGGGATTGAGGTGGTTCAGATTGAGATTGACTCTGGTTTTGGCTCCCTCCGTACAAGAATTCGTCGTCGTCATCCCTAAGCTCGTGTCAGCAGTATTCCCTGAGAAAGCTGTTGATGCAGACATTGTGGAAGCCTTAGAGTGAGTAAATGAAAAGTATCAAGACAAGTCTAGTTGTCACCGTGACTGTCACAATACTTTAATAACGCTGTGTGGCGTTGTGCTTCTCTTTCCGACTTCCATCACGATGTCAGAGGAATTCGACTTGGAATCTTTGGCACACATCGAGCAAGCGTTAGAATTTATTCTCTAAGGTTGACTGAAACGTCTTCAAAATGTATTGCAGGTTCTATGACACCGGATACAAGGATGGATATTCTCATGGCCGGATGCATGGTCTTATCGAAGGGCGTGCTTTGGGTCGTGAAAAAGGCTTCGAGATGTGGGAAGAGCTCGGCTTCTACGAAGGATTTGCCTTGACATGGCAGTCTGTATACTTGAACCAGGGCCGCAGCGACGAGTGAGGCTCGCTGGTATTTCCTCTCGTATCTGAACTGACGGCCATATCCAGTCGAGCTGTCCATCACATCAAACATCTTCAAGATCTCATATCACAATTTCCTCGAGTCAATCCTTCTTCAGTGGACACTTATGGTGATGTCGACATACCCAAACTCTTTCGTCAGATCAGGTCGCGATATAAAGCCCTCTGCTCCACTATAGGCATTAAGCCTAGCCTTCGGGCCTCCGAATCTTCACCTTTGAGGGATGCTTCCGGTGAATATGGAGAAAGGTTGTCAACGTCTGGGATCGAGAGAGCCTTGAGCAGCGCTACAACCGAGAATGAACTCGGTTTTTAGCATATTACCTACCAGGCCAGTCCCAACGTGAGTTCTTCGATTCACTTCTACAGCAGATGAAACTCTGAGCTCGCTAATTTCTCACTGATAGAAATAGGAAATATATGCCTCCTTTTCCTCCCCAGATGCCGCCAAGCCTGGTCGCCCACCCAGCACTCGATATCATGCTCGAAAAGTCTGATAAATTGGTCATCTAGCGGGCCTCCAACTTGTGGGTTCTGCGGATGTGGAGAAACTTTCTGCGAGGTCTTTGCCGCTTTCAGTCAGGATTATTCAAAACGAGCTATAGGTGATCTCGAGCAGGGCAAGTTTGTACTGTACGACAGCCTTCAGTTGGAATAGGAAGACTGCGATCTTGTCAGAGTGGCAATCTCGCATCTCGGATGGAACTTCGATCTTCGCAACTCTTACCAGCAAATCACGCCGACATGAGAATCAATTGCAAGGTTCAAATATATACAGAAACAAAAAAGTACTGCGGAGAGGCTCAGAGGATGGTCTCTGTTTCTGCGGCCGATGATTCTAGTGGTGCAGGAAGTACTAGCAACGAATCCCCGGAAACAAGCGGTTTCTCTGGGCAAATTTCGAGCCTCAATCGCATAATTATCAAGAGAGGTAATCGCTTGGCGGAGCTGCGAGGCTTAGGAAACAATTCTATCCGACAAGAAGTTTGCATTTCCAGGAACACTTGATAGAAGCATGGCGGCGTGTTTGACACGGAGGCGCATTCTGAGGCACACACCGATATAGCCTGTCTGTCAATACTGGAGTTTTCGTTCTGTGAAGGCAGATCCCATGCCAATTTCGTCGGCCGGGATTCGTACACTACATACCATTTCAGTGACTGTATGTAGCCATTATTTACTAGCCTGAGAGACCGAGTGGCGAACTCCTGGGTTGGGACGAGCTTCGACCGAAACTATTTGTCACCATGAGGATATCACGACGGACTAGAAGCAGGGTGGACCTTCGAAGAAGCCGTACGGATGATCAAGGGTAGAGAAAAAGGAGCTGCCAAGTCTCTGAGTTGCAAGCGAATAAGTAGTGTCTCCGTGGTTAAATTTCATCGCACCTAGCTGCAACATTCAGGCAAATGTCACCGGTCAATACGAAGGAAGAAGCGCAGGCGACTCACCACTTGCTGGAATTGCCGATTGTGGTGCCATAATTGCTGAGTCATTCATTCCCATGGATTCAGGGCCATCATCGCCACATCAACATCGTGGTTCATGCCATGATTCAACATTCGTTCGACTTTGCATTCCTACGACGAGAAACAAGGGGATACATCTCTTGGAGCCATCTATATCTATTCTACACCTATAATCACTGACACCTCACACCTCACTTCTTTGTACTGCGCTCCTCTGAACTTGCGGTTTAAGTACTTGTGATCGCCGTTTGAAAGCCTAAATGTTACATAGCCGCCATATATATGCATCAAACCTAGAGCTTAAGTGCAACCATTCTTTCGGCATGGGGTGTTGTTCAGCTGGACGTATAAAAATGAGGTCCTGCTTTTAAATTTTATCCATCCATCCTTCTTCCTCTTTCTACGCTCCTACTATCTCCACTCGTTTCTGCTCACAATGAACCTCTCCGTAACTTTTGGTCCTGTCTTGCTAGCTCAAGCTCCGCCCCAAGATAAGGTGTACTCCTCCTCACTCGATCTGTAAGCCTGTGGCCCTTCGATTGGAGACTTATGCTCAATGGCTCATAGAGTCGAAGCTGTCTTCTTCGGATTCTTGTTGTCTGTTTTGTAAGTGCCATAACGTCATCATCATCGACATTTTCGTCTGATATAATCCTTTGTTCTTTTCAGTATTCTTGGATGTAAGCTGAGCTAGGCTTTTCTGTTCATTCGGTACTACCTGATATCTTCTAGATATCTTTGCACAGACGCATAGTTATTTTGCAACTAGAAACGGAAGTCCGTTCATGAAGGGTCTGGTGAGGATACTCAGCTACACTCTCCGGGTTTCTTTTCCATTTACTTTGTTATACAAGGTCATGTTGGTTGTCGGTCTTGAAATCTGTGGCACTCTCTCGGTTTCTTTGGTACGTAGGACACCGCCTCGCTTTTCTAGCACACGCATGATATCGTGTGTAGTGCTTGATTCCATGACATCGACGATCCCCCCTCTACGAGCAACTCTTCTTAAGTACTCCGTATTACCTGATTCTTCCTCGATCCTGCTGACGCGGTGTTTGTTTACAGCGCTGTCGCGGTAACATTGCAATCTCTTATGATGGCATCGCGTGCTGATGATTTTTGTATTATAGTTCAAGGTTCTTCTCACCGTAAGTCCACCGATCGATTTCCTCCGAATCGTTCAAACAGTGCTTCAACGGGCCTTAGGGCATCACTCGAATGATCTCTCAAGGGTACGCTACTTGTTTATCCCGTTGATTCTTACTCAGTGGTTGGAGCAGGTTCCTCATTCAACAACCTTTGCACGAAAAGTATGTCGTACTTCCTACGGTTTCAAAGAGATTTTGAAATTCAATGAGGTGTTTCAGTGTTGAAAACCCCTCTTTCTTCGGTTCTCACCGTAAGCTCTTTCCCCCTTCTCTACCGCTGCTAAAATTGGTGTTAAAAGCACAACCATCCATAACAGGGTGCCCTGTATCTCAAGGAGTTTGGTACGAATTTGCTGAATATTCAGTTCACTGTTTTTATGCATCAATTGATCTAGTATGTGTAATGGGTACGGAAGCTTTCTGGTGTCTTTCAATGATGCTCTAACATATGTTTTTATCTCCAGCGTTCATCCACCTCGTGTGCGTTCTGGGTGATTGGACCGGTATTCTCTCGTCAATGACTAGGTTTGTTTCAGTTTTTCCTTGTCCACGACCGAGGATTTGGGCTTGCTCAAGGTACGTCGAGTCTTCGTCTCACCTATACCGAACCACTCAAACAGGACTCTAGGCCATGGCACGCGCAACCAGCCCGACGTTGTTGAGCGCGGACTTTACTATCGTCGCAGGCATGTGTCTCTGGCACATGTTCTTCGAGAACTCTGAGTTTCATGGGTAAGTCTTCACTTGTTAAGTCCAATTTGAGACAACACTCAATCTTCATGATAGACTTGGTCTGCTTGGAGAATTCAACAGATTTGTCTTTAGAACTGGAGCTCTGGGCTAGTGAGTTTCAACTTCCATAATTTCGAATTTGTGACTTCCCACAAGTTTCATGTAGCGCTTGTGTGATGGCATTTGTCGTTTCCGTCAGCTTCCCCTCGTGCCTTCTCCGAGTCAGACTTGTTAAATGATCCTTCGATTGCCAGAGTACTTTCCGACCCGATCTGTTTCTTTACATTAATTCGATCATAGCGCTGAGTGGATGTACGCCTTCCTCGCTTTCTCTAGTCGTATTAGTCCTCTGACCGCTATTCAATAGGCTATGCCATCAATTTCCTTGAGAACCTCATTGCGCAAACTGCGGAGGTGGAGGTGGAGGCTCATACTGTCCGCCGACCCGATTTGAACCCGCAGGTGAGACTTTTTCGGATGTCAGTACTGTTGACTGACTTGTCGCAGAGTGCCAGTACTACGGCAGGACTGACTCGACAAAATCCCATCGCCATCTAGTTCTTTGGCAAGAAGGTAACTTAGTATTCAAGTTTGTCGCCGTTGTCCAGACTCAGGTGGTTCTGAAGGTCAAGGCCCTGTGCTCCCGTCAACTGCAACTCTTATCTACTATCTTCTGTTTCGATTAGATCGTGTTTCGTCTCCTTTTTACTTGTCTTATTTCGTCATCAATTGTGCTTTCCATTTATATGCCCCTCATCTTCTCGCTCCGTCTTCAATCTTGTTATCTCTTTATTGAAAATCATCCTCCGCATATATTAGTGTTCCGGTTTTTATCACAACGACAAAAGAAGAAAACATCAGACTCTCCATTTCTTCGACCAACGGATACTCATGTAGCACTTATTTATGCTTCGCAAATTATGCCCGTCATCAGGAATGTCACATTAGTGGGAGAGAGCACGACGTACCATCGGATTCCGGATCCACGAGTCGAAATGTGGCATGGCGAGTTTAGGGAGACGATATTGGTGGAATCTCCTTCGCTCCGAACATCAGCTAGTTTAGACGCCAGCTGTACACCCGTGTATGGTCGGTACTTTGATCACTGGCTGTGTCCTCAACTTCTTGAATTCCCTGAGGGCTGGCGTACATATAACCAGCTCTGAACCCGTCTCGATAGAGATTCTCCCGCTCTTGATTTAACCTCGTCACAGACCACTCTGCGAGCCCTGGATGCAGCTCTGCTCCCGCACCTGATAAGTTTCGAGCGTCGCTTTTTACCCCTCTGATTTCTGATTAGCCTGTAATTCCTTTTCATCAGCCTTCAATCTCTTCTCATTCTCAAACAACAGCTCTTTCCCCAGCGACGAAATCTTGAATTGGACAAACACAAAGAGTTCTTCAGTGTTTTCTACTACTAGGTCTTTGGGGTCCTGCGAGCGGCAGATTTCATGCTGGAGATGTTGACTGTTGACTAGAAAATACTTTCTGGGATTTCTTGGCTCCTTCTCGTGATGCTCATTCTCTAGTAGCGACAAAGTGCTGTCAGATTCCGACGGAGAACTGGTCGCCTGCCGGCGCGGGAAAGAAGGAATGCCAGATGATGCGAGAAATTTCAATCGAAATACGATGAGTGGGCTCACATCACCGTCCACAGCTTAGGACTCTGGACAAGCACGGGGAGGCCTTACCGAGTGAATGTTGGTGGTGGGTGCCAAACGAAATTCGTTTCCAGACTCAGAATAGCGGGAGTATATTTTTCCAGAGTAGCAGAGAAATTTGATACTGGACGCAGAGGAGTTGGGAGATGATAGATAATCAGTGAGAGAGAAGTGTGGCGGTACAGAAGCACGATTACGATCATCACAAGTATGTCATTATGTAATACTTGATCGTGTTGTCACGTGGCAACTCAAAACTTTCCTCACCCCGAACTCCGTCTCCGAAATATGGCAAGTTATCTCTATTCCATGAATGTAATACCTGTAATCTAACAAATCAACAGAGGCCCATCTTACTGCAAGGTTTTATACACCCCTTTCGGCATTTCCAATGGCCCTAACTTGAGAATTCCAGGGCATGAACGATCCCTGACTCAAATCAAGTACAACCGGGAGGGAGACTTGCTTTTTTCTTGCTCAAAAGATAATGTTATCAATGTCTGGTTTACCCACAACGGAGAGAGACTAGGGACTTACGAGGGAAACAACGGGACGGTCTGGACGGTGGATGTAGATTGTGCACTATTCTATTCCATCTATTATAACCTCGTGTTACTGACTCCCAAAAAGCCCAGTCCAAATTCATGGTATCCGGTGCGGCAGATAACACACTCCGGCTTTGGTCAGTCGCGACGGGCAAGTGCCTATACACATGGGAATTCCCCACAGCCGTGAAGCGTGTGGCCTTCAGCGACGACGACTCTCAGATCGTTTGCATCACTGAGCAGCGGATGGGTCATCAGTGTGCTATTCGAGTGTTTAAAATCAACTCTGATGGAGATGGGACGAAACGTGCGTTGGTTGTCTGTCTCTTCGTGTGGATCTCTTGCTCATACCGAATCTAGAATCAAAAGAGCCATTATATATGTTCAATCCCATCGGCTCCAAAGCGACCGTGTGCGCGTTCACACTAGTTCCCAACGTCATCATCACAGGGCACGAGTCG
>RZIO01000002.1:824060-835313 GCA_004338095.1 Gloeostereum incarnatum
CGAAAACAACGAGCGGGCGCATGGGGACGTCGTTACAGATCTACAACTGAGCAAGGACAGAACGTATTGCATCACAAGTAGCAAAGATAAGTCTGCTCGGGTACGTGCCTCCTCTTCAATCGGCAAGCTCGACACTGATACCATTCAGATACACGACACGAAAACTTTGATGGTTATCAAAACATACCCAACGGAAACACCACTCAACAGCGCTGCACTCGCTCCTAATAAGCCATATGTTAATGCTTCTTTATTTCCCACCTACAGAAACACACTCATCTCTCCTTTGTTCGCAAGGTTCTCGTTGGAGGAGGCCAAGAAGCTATGAGCGTTACAACTACATCTTTGCGTCAGGGTAAGTTCGAGACACGGTTCTGGCATAAAGTGTTTGAAGAGGAGGTCGGTCGAGTAAAAGGCCACTTCGGTCCCATTAACACGTACGTCCGATTTCGTTTATGTTGTATCCTCTTTTCTGACTCTATCATAGGATTGCCGTCCATCCGGGAGGAACTGGGTACGCATCGGGAGGGGAGGACGGATTCGTACGAGTGCATCATTTTGACGAATCTTATTTCAACGCAAAGCCGTACGGGGACCTGCAGATCGATGATTGAGGTTGCTCGTTCGCTTGTTGGCTGTTGTGCTCATGATGTACAGTATACATACATAGTGTATTGCATTCTGCTTTTCTTTAGGGAGGTGGGGACTATCATCTGCGTGTGACACTGGTTCACACCTCAAGGGAAGGGGAGGTCTTGGAATGGATGTTTTTCTCGGTGAACGCCGTCAAGATACTAGTATACAGAAAATGTGGGATAGATGATGATGATGCTGTCCGAACCTTGTGGCATGTGTTTTTTTAAGGCGGTAAGGTCTGAGGATGTGAAGACCTGGTAGACGGTGCGAATGCCCGTTGCGATGTATTCCAGTGCGCTACTGTCATTATACCGGTAGCTGCAGCTGAGCACAACACGCCATTCTAGTGAGCACCTTATTATCATGGGAGAGACATAATCATACCGATATGCTAGATCAACCTCCTGTGTATGCTTGCATTTACCCAAAACACCGATCCACTCGACGAGAAGACGAGGCTTGCGTTGTGGCGTTCCAATAGAAGACGTGCGGCGGCGTCTCTCTTAGCCTGGTCCCAGTGTTCGTCATGGATTGAGAAGTTTTATCAGCTATGCGTGGCGTAGAGTAAATAGCAGCAGGAGGTCGCAGGAGAGAAACTTGAAGCGCACCGTTTCCCTGTCGGATCTGGTTAAGTATATCGTCCTTCAAGCGAAAGCGCTCGATATCGGCCATGATGGATTTGTGCGTCGGATGATACTGAACAATAGCAGCTAGCAAGAGCTCCCTCCACATCCACACTAATGAGCCCATAGCGCCCAGATATGTCTCCTCATAGATCTTCGTTCCTTTACTATCCTCAATCGTAAGTCCAGAGCATTGTTCGCCAAAATCCGCCCTAGGATGCTTCAGAATCGATATTGCGAACAGACATCGAAATATGTAGATCAGGACGGGCTTGTGTAGTGTTTTCTTCTTTTTCATTATATTATGGAGTACAAGTGATAGCTTCCCCTTCATCCACGCCTCAATTGCGCCCAATGTCCTTAAGCTTCTTTCGGGAGGATGGCGACAGAAACTATCGCAACTGTAGGCGAAGCACGTCGAGGGCTTGATGAGATTGTTCATTGTTCAGCGGACTCGAGGGCAGGCCTTTGTCGCCGTCGCCCATCCGCGGAAGTGATTCAGGGCCCACCATCACTGGGCCGTAATAAGTACTTGCCTTCAACCTTGTCCTCCTAATTTAAATGGAACCGTCCTTGGAGCTTGAAGCAGTGCATAGAATAGAATAATAGCCTCACCCTCCACCAGGGCAGCTCTGAGGACACGAACAGACTAGAAGTACATAGACGTGTATTTTTTTTGGCTAACCGTTTGCGGGTTTTCTGTTGGTCTCTTGAGGCAACAGCGCCGTTGGCTGCATCAAAAGCTGCAAGTAAGATTCTAAGATCCATGAGTGACAGCAAAAAAAATCTTAAGTAGGAAAAATCATACTACCAAACTCTTCAGCGGCGGCGCACATGGCAAGATACCGAGAGCTTTCCTAGCTTCTCTAGCTGAGGTAAAAAATTCCTGATGCTCTCCTCCGTCCTTAACTCGACCTCCCTCGCCGCCGCCGCCTCCAGAGCTGCATCAGAGATCAAACCAGGAGTTTCATTCAAATCCACGGAATCGCGAATCTCCACCAATGTGATGGGCAGATCCTTCTGGGACAAGACCTCGTCAATCTCGCCCCAGGGACACTTCGCTACCGCCTCATAGTACTCGTCCACATTTTCTTGGAGCAGATCAGTGTCGCTAATTTCCGGGGATAGGTGAATAGACACTGTACGCAGACGTCGAGACGTTTCTGGTCGCAACACAGATAAAAGTTGCACGAGCCAATGGGATAAGGGAGGGTGTGTAGGCATTTGATGAAATAGATAGACACAGAAGTGCTCGAGATTGGGTGCTATTGCCAAACTGAGCCGGCTTGGTTCAAGTACTGTGCGCATGCAAAGTACACGAGCCGTCTAAGTCATTGTCAACACGACAAGAGTGAATACGTACTTTCTTCCACTTCCTGACCGGATAATTCGGCTGTGTGGGGGGCCATGAAGGACAATGATTTTCAGTGCAGGCCCTGCTCTTTCCACAACAATGGCCATGGATTTGGCATTTTCCCTCTCTCGCGGAATGCTGCAGAGAATACTTTGCACAGCTGATAGGTCGATAGAGGGGTGCGTCAAGACCCGCGATGGAGCCTGGTTGGAAATATTGATCTCTGTAGGTTGTACCGCACGTCGTGGAGATAGAAGAGGACGATTGAGAGCCTTCCTACTGGTAGAGCCATTATATCCCCAGACATCCTCATCCCGGCCGATTTCAGCGCCAGAATAAATGTTAACTTTAGTGAGTGAAGGAAAGGTGGTGATAAATGCGCTATATTCCTCATGGGAGTCAATATGGAATACATCGATGCGGAGCTCTTTTCGCATCCACATCCACCAGGAATTGATAGATGTGTAAGGGCAGCCGCTCCCAATCAATCGCTCGAAGCAGAAGATTCTTGAGGTTATGGATGCCAAGAAAGAAAGTAGGATCAATCTCGTTGAGCCACGCAAGGGTTGGCCGAGGAAAATCCTCGAGTCCGTTGAATCTCAGGTCGTGGATACATGGTAGGAGAGTTTTATGTGCTAAGAAGTGCTCCGTTTTTCTGGCCGCAGAGCTTGGGGACAAGTCGACACAATAAAAGAGATGCCTGCGAGTACAGGGAGTTAGTACCCTGGACGTGAGACTGCAAGCTTTCAGACTGTCGAAATCATCGTAGAGATGATCGACAATCTTGTCGTAGATTTCTTGTGGAAGTTCGGAGAATGGCATATAATGCGTTAAAGACAACTGACAACTGGGATCCTGCTGGCGGAAGTGGTCAAGTACGATGATAACGATCGCGATTTGAGGAAGGGTCCCTGTCGGCCGGGTTACATAAGGATGTACGCCGATTGGGTGGGCGTTCATACAGTTTCCTCGTACTTACCCAGGCATGGGCGCAGTTTGAGCGCAATACTACAACATCTGCGCACAAGGCTCAAGAGCCTATACAGCTGTACTTTCTCTGAGCCGACTGATGTTACACACAAGATAGCGAATAATCGAAACAAAAAGCTCTTCAAGCTCTAGCGCGTGAATTTGTACTCCGCCGCTTCCCTCCACCGCGGTTTGGCCGCCTCGTGTTTTTCTTGCAGTTGTCGCAGAACCATGAACCCTCGGGAATTCCCTCCAGCCCAACACAGGCCAAGTGGAACTGTAATAGGTAAAGGTTAATACCAACAAGATGACGACAACCACCAGGTGACTTACCCATTCAATCTCACAAGCCGTCCCATCACACCCAATCATATCACCAAAGCTGACTCTGTGGCAGTAACAATACGGCTTATTCTCATCTCCTTCTCCGTCGTCTCCCGCCTCGGTCGCGTTGTCGGTGATGTTGCCCGCAGGTGGATCTGAAGGGATCTGCGCGTTACTGCTACCATTCCCGTTCCCGTTCCCGTAGATATGGGCGGCCCTTGACACAGACATCCCTGGTCCTTCTAGCATAAGGGGCCTCTCTTGCCACTCATCATACCACTCGGGTGGCACAACGTTGGGGAACGGCGGGATTTCATGAGGGCGGGGATGGCCGAGATGGGTGGATGGGAGTGGTGGTGGAGGAGCGGTGTGCTGGCGATGAGAAGAGCCGCCACGGGCAGAGGTGGACGGTTGATCATAGATCGCTGGGCTGGGGAAATGGTCTCCGTTGAGCGCCGGAGTGGCTGGGCGATGAGTACTCGTGCGAGCGCGCTTGCTATTAGCGGCGTGTCCGTTTGTCGTTCGCGAAGAACCGTGGTGGTTGCGTGCTGGGATAGCCTCTCGTTGGATGTGGGCGGCAGAGATGGAGAGTATGGACTCTGCTGGAGACGCGCCTCGTCTATTATATTAAAGCATATCAATAAAACATAAAATAAAAGGTGATAATACGAGGAGCTCACCTGTGGTTCGTCGATCTCCCATTTTGACGAGACCGCGAAGATGTTTCAGCGACCTTTTCTTTCCTGGGGGATCGGATCTCGAGATCATCTTCCCTCGCGGCCCTTTTCCTCTTCACAGGACTGGGCTCAGCAGCAGCAGCAGCGGTCAACAACGACCCCTGATTACCTCTCCGTCTTCTACCTGTCTCTATCGCATTCGCCGGCATATATGACTTGGCAGCCACATGAGGGTATGTCGTCTGGCGGCTCAGCGTCGACGCATCAAAGCCAGGGATACGTTCCGTCAACGCCTTCATATGGTTCAAATGACCCCTCAAATTATCAGCAGCGAGACAAGCCACTCGAATCTTGTCTTCACCACCTGGCTTGAGCCGCGCGACCTCTTCTGTGATTTCGGTCAACAGCCAGAGGCGGTCTTCTTTGGACCCGGTGTTCGTCTCGATCATTTTCGTCAAATGAAGCACCTTGGCCGTCACCGAACTCATCGACGAGGACAACACGGCATCGAGCTCGCGGAGATCGGCAAAGTTGCGAGAGAGGTCGATGGGCATGGAGTCGAGTGTGTGCGTGTACTCGTTGAGAAGTTGGATGGTGTATGCAGTGGCTATACCGGCGGAGCTCGCTGTTTCTCGTGGTGCTGGAGGCATTTCGTTGTTGGCTTCGTCGTCGTTGATGGCGATCAGCTGGGAGAAATGTTGGATGCGATGAGAATTCTGAATGGCGGTTTGAGAACACAAATGGATTCCGGACCGGGATACCCGGTGTACTTCTGTTGTTTTCAAACTTTCTAGCTCAAAATAGAAAAACGCCACGAAGGAAAAGACGCCTTCGAAAAGGCCCGATACATAATTAATGACGGCGCGATAATAAGTATACGCTACATATACAAAAGGTTTCTATGATATAACATATAACAACGATTGATGGGTGGGGGATGTGATGGTCAATGCATGAAGTGTAAAATGAAAAAGATGAAAAAATGCGGTGGTCGACACTGATGATTTCGACATGAAAACGAAAAATGATCTTCTCTCTTCGTTCTCCTCTCCGCCGACACCATGCCCTGAAACAACAATAAGAACTCGTGTGTCCATAAGGTCATCGCTGCAGCAATGGCAGCGGGATAGTCGTGAACGCCTAGGATTGATCTCCGCCTACTTCCTCCCAATAAACTTCTTCAACCCGCTCTGTCCGCCTTGAGAGGGCGATTGTGCACCAGGTTTGGAACCAGTCGCAGCGGCAGCAAAGTTGCTATACATAGCATGCGTGTCACGGGGTGATTGATAGAATGCAGAGAACGCCTTAGGGGACGTCGAACCTGTAGGGAACAGGCCGGATGATGGTGGGGCAGAGTAGGAAGACATTATGGACGTGGAGGTTGAATTGGCTTATATTAAGGATACAGACGTCGATTAAGTAGAGGGAGAGAAAGAAGAACGTGAATACAAGAACGAAGGCGGAGATGTCGGATGGACAGTGATGATGGATGGGAGATGCCCAGAGACCGAAGCTCGACGGGACGGAAGATGAGATGGAAGGAAAAGATGGGGTCGTAAAAATGGCGTAAAGGTGAGTAGGCGCCTGTGGATTACGAGAACCGGTATATATATCGCAGGGGATCGGGTGGGGATAGAGCGATCAAACGAAGACAATGCTGAACCCGTAATTCGATCCAATTGTTCTCGAGACTCCGGTGTATGACAATAACAATGTCGTCGCCGAGGGAGGCCAATTATGCGAGAGACACAATTGTTGCTTTGACTGATCCATCTATAGCTTCTTATAACGCATGAGCGGAGAAGAGTTGGCGCCCGACCCCAAATACAGAATACAAGGTAACATCCTAAGATGGAAGTTACCTTGTCTACGTTAGGCAAGCGAGAACCTCGTGTCCAAAAAGAACGATGGCGAATCCACATGAGACACTGATGTGGCCTCGTCTTCCCCGTTCAGATGAAGAGAATACAGGGGTGCTATAATTATCCAGGCTCAAGCGTCAGAAAATGAAGCTTGGACCGCGGCTGGAGGAACCTATATTGGGAACAAGGTGTTGGGTTCCATAGGGTTCCATCATTCCAAGCTCAGGTAACAGATCATGTGGGGCAGATGCACTGGCCAGGCCATCCTGGTGGATTTATAGAACAATTGCAAGTTCGGCAGGACCACCAGGATGGCGGAGGGATATAGGTAATCTTGTGCTGTTCTTCCGTTGCCGGGAACGAGAACAACACAACAGTATTGCTGCAGCGTGCGACATTGCTGAGAACTACTGTAATACCTGAAGTCCTTTGGAAGGAGACAAAAGTTTCACACGCGGAAATTTCCCGACGTCGGGATTCGGGATTCGGCTGACACCGACCGACGATGCTTTTACGCCCGTCAAGCAAGAAGATGCACGGCGATCAGCGAGGCGGGTCATTGCATCACTAAGAAATATAGAGTCTCTGCAGAGGGGACAAATGCTCGACGATTTCGACCGCTGTCTCAAATCCACATCAATGCACACAGAGCAAGTAGGGAGCATTGGATTCAGGAGAAAAATGAAGCGAAGGACTGGGGCGGAGACTCGCAACGCGATGCAAGAAACTTGCATGACATTCTCAGTAGGACCTTGTAAAATAGGTATTTGTACAATCGAAGTATTCATATCCGCAAAGAGCCTCCAAGTTGGTTTAATCGGTGCCTACAAGAGACACCCGCAGAGGCATCTGAGCCCCTTCCTCGATCCTTCCTTTAACGAGGGGGACCATAAACGCCTCCGTCTTGCGGTGGATTTCCAGCCCTTCAGGAAGGGAGAACTCAAATGAGCTCAAGAGTTGGACCAGGACTGCTTGAAGCTCCATCATACTAGAAGGTCGGTGAGTATTACAAAGGTTCCAAAGACTCAGAGTAGCACACGTACGCAAATTTCCAGCTGGTGAGGCATTTAGTGTGAGCCAATGTCTCGTGTTGGAATTGCAAAGATTTGGTACTCACCCGATGCAACCCTTTATCCCAGCGCCTGGTAGGCCGACGTGCAAATCAGGGCAGTCACCTGGATGAGAAACTTTCTGGACTTACTGAACGTCATCCTACGTATGAAAACCATGTTAGTATTAGGCAAGCTCAAAGAACGTCCGGAGCATCTCACAAATTGGAAGTCATTCCGAGAGATACCTGTTTCTTCAGGTGGTTTCCCAAGAATCGCTTGGGATTCCAGGTCTCAGCGTCATCTCCCCATAGACTTGGTAGTCTAAAGCGCAAAGCGCCCCGATTCAGGATGACGATCGTTTATAGATGGAGACGCTCACCTATTGTACCTGCTGATGGAAATGGTGATACACTGCCCTTTGCTCACCGGGATCTCTGAGATGACCTTCCCGTCCTCTGTGGTGATCGGCTCCAGCAACGGAAGGATCTCATCGCGACCGGCTTGACGAGTGAGAGATGGGATAATCGGGTGGAAGCGAAGCGTCTCCTGCAATGCATGGAGGTAAACAGGCTGATTGGAGGATGAAAAAGGAGCTGACTTTCAACACAGCATCGAGGTAAACCATCGAGTCGTAGTCGGCCGGTGTGAGTTCGTACTCTCCCTCTTGTATCTTCTTCGCCCGTACCGTCGCGAACTCCTCTCGGATCTTCTGCTGGTATTCAGGGTGTTTGCTGAGTTCCCAGAGCATCCAAGCCATTGTCGAAGCGGTCGTATCATGGCCTGCAAACATAAGTGTACTGGAGACCATCATTCGCTTAATCTTGGTCAACTTGTCTGATGAAATGGCCACTCACCCCAACTGGGCGGTGACTTCCTCGTCGTTCAGTCTCTTAGCTGGGTCTTCCGACATATTACCCCGAACTGGATTTGCCTCAGTACCGCTAGTGTCACAACAAATGGGAAGACATACTGAGAACAGTGAGAACATCGTTAGCGGCCGTATCGTCTGCTCGAGTCTCCTCTAAAATCTTGCAGCATACTTTAGTGGCAACATGGAAGAAGTTTTTGAACCGCTTTGATCCCCTTGTCGGAATGAGCTCCAACGCCTTTAAGATAGGTAGCGGTAGGAATCTCCAAAGTATCCTGTACAGTACGTCTAGATTGGTAGGAGGTCCGGCGTTCGCACTACATGACATAATATATCAGTGGAAATGCATCATACTTTACGATGGTCGCCGTACAATATCATCTCGCTAGCTCACTGCTTCCCCCGTCAAGAGCGCTGAATTTGTATCGGAATGCACCTAAGTAAAAACGAGAGTGTGCTTCTGAGGGTCACCCCGCAGAGAAAAAAAGCCCACTTTCACCGATAATATCCAAAGTAAGCCTGGTCAACCATGCCGAGACATCGATGATCTCTCTGCCATTAAGGACCTCCTCTTTCCATTTCTGACTTAGCTACATGTTCCTTAGGATAAGCGAACATCGGCTCTCAGCTGAGAATTAACACGTACCCGAGACCCCCAGAGCTCGAACACAGGTTGGAACTTTCTTAGCTGGGAAAAGGAGAACGCAGGAAGCAGATTCTTCCGCTGACGACCATGATTGTCTGCTCCTACGCATGATAAAAGGCATAAGTCTTTAAAGCAAAGCATCCTCTGGAGGTAGCAGAGTACTACCTACCTTCCGCCGAGAAAAGGCCCCGCCCGAAACTTTCCTCTGCGTTGCGGTGCAGATCACGCGGTTTGGGAAAGTGGTAGCTTGCGGTCTGGAAGATGTACTGGATGGTCTTCGGATCGCAAGTGTACAGGATTTGTTCCTGTCATCAAGAGGACTCAGACGAGCCAAATGGAGGGACTGGAGAGCAGTACATTATAGCACCCGGCAATGCGGAGAGTGTTACCATATTCGTTGAACCATTTGGACTCCAGTTCGCCAACGTCTAACTGATGAAGCAAGAGACTATGATAACCTATTTTCAAAGGGTTCAATGACAAAAAAAAACCTGACAGGCAGCCTCCTATACCCACCGAGAAGCCACGACGGGCTTGGAGGACCTCGTACATGCGCGATCGACCATTGTTTGAGGCGATAGCGGACAAGGTGGAAAGAGAGAGCCACGGCGAAACCAGCGTAGAGAAGTTGGACGGTAGAGAGCAAAGCCATGTTGAAGTGTTGAAGGCAAGTTGACCTCCCCCATGGTCCTTATATGAGCAGCAAGCACTCTAAACGATGAAGCTTGGGCGAGGGAAAGTTTGTTAGTATGGAGCTCCTCACGTCTTCCCTCTTACGTGGGGAAGATATGTCAAATATCCGACTTTTGATGATACTTGCGTCAGCTTGCATAGAGAAGCCAAGGCCACAAGAGCAAATGCCCAACTTACAGAAGCAAGAGAAGTCAAAATGACATGCAACAAGAAGTGTACAAGCACAGAAGATGTCTAAGGGTGTGTAGATGGAGGGTAATCGCACCTCTTCCACGGGTAAATAGGCCAACTCGATTAGACAAGAGTCTTTGACGTGAGACGACGAAAGGAAGTTCAGAATCGAAATTCGTATGTCGAGTACGTGAGTGTTCATGGTACTCGTGATAATGGAGATATAAGCGGGTAAACAGCAACGGAAGGCGATACTACAGGCCACAGCCTATACGAGCTTCGGCGTGGACTGGCAAGCAGGCAGGATCTTGAGTAGTGCCGATACCCGCGTCCACAACGTGAAAACTGGGGTTCAGATACGGATTTAAAGCTGAAGGAGCCTCGATGAAAGGATTTAGGCCTGTCGATGTCCGTCCATGAAAGCATGACACGTCTCTACCGACACCGTGACTTGCCCTTCGTCTGAGAGCGTTACGAGGCTATAGAAATGTCATAAGTTCAAGGAAAATGGCGTCAGATCCAGAGTCCGCAGATGGTGTGAAACCGGCAATTAAGGTAGAGCAGGTCGAACACTGTGAGTGAGAGATAATAGAATTCGAAGAACCTGTGGAGATGACAGGACAAGCCGCTGCTCGCGTTGAGCTCGCGGCATCACGCCGGATCCGCACGATCACGAGATGTGACGTCATGAATCATACATTCGAACCACGATCTGTCACGGTCGCGCTCTTCCTCTCATCCAAGTCCTGGCCTCACTCCCTCGACTGTTGAAACTCCCTCGTTTCGGCCACTGGGGCTACAGAATTGTTATTAATTTGTCCATAAACTTCAAAGAAAATCCTAGGCTGAGATCCTCCCCGATGGCCTCAAAAAGCAAAGGTGGGTACTATGCTGTAGCGTATGGACGACAGACTGGTGTATTTCTGGACTGGTATGGAATAGGGATTTCTACCTACAAGAAATAGGCCGTGCTAAAGAAGGATCCAGGAATACATGTGAAGCTCAAGTTAAAGGATTCCAAGGCGCAAAGTACAAAAAGTTCAGTAATCATGAAGATGCCGAGGCTTTCGTCAATCCTGGATCTGACCCAGCGGCACCGTCGGTGTCAACAAATTCGGTTCCAGCTTCTCAAGCCACGTCTAGCTTCGAGGCATGTTCCTCTGTGGCTGCCGCACCGAGTACCGTCAGTGCCGACGCCCATTATGTCGATGAGAGCGGGGCTACTTGGGATGTTGTGTATTCCGATGGAGCGTGCAAGGGAAACGGGAAGGAGAACTCAGTAGCTGGAATCGGTGTCTGGTGGGGACCGAACGATCCCAGGTATACTACTCTCAACTCATGATGCGAGTCCCGCAAGACTTAATTTCTCGAAGGAACA
>RZIO01000002.1:854071-865807 GCA_004338095.1 Gloeostereum incarnatum
TGACAAGGACGGAAAATCCGCGGAAGTCGCACGGATCGAGCCGTCCTTCAAATTCTGTCACGCGTCACGGCTTCTGTGGCTTTCACTCCCCCAGTACAGCGCTCTTCGTTCACTCTCTTACCTTGAATACACTTCTAGAATCATACCATTCGTGGTCTCCCAAAACGCGCCTCAAAAACTGTACTGGTACTCATTGCATCAGGAGTCAGAACGGATTCTTTGTCCGATGCTCAGAAGTGCTTATCTATCCCGAAGCAATGGATTCAGGAGATATGCAAGATAGTGCATTCTCCTCTTAACAGGCCATCGCAAATTCACATTCCACCCAACACTTCGCCTTCCTTTTTCCTGCTCCCACATACCGGTCCCCGCGATGACATCTCTTCTGTCCCAAGTTTTCTCTTCCTCCTATGGGAAGAACAGACCCAAGTTCTTCTTCTGGTACGAGCCTGGTACGACGAAGGAAGAGAAGAAACTCTTGTTCAAGGTCGACTTCTTTATCTTGACCTATGGATGTCTGGCATACTTCTGCAAGTGGTCAGTTGCGCTTCTGCTGCTGGCAGCATGTCCCAGGCCTAACCGTTTCCAGGTTGGACCAGTCGAACTTGTCGAATGCCTATGTCTCCGGTATGAAGGTGAGCAGGCTCACCGCTTCACGCACTGCTTCAGCTCAAATATCGCCCGGCTTCCAGGAAGATTTGAATATGTATGGAAATGAGTATAATATCGGTCAGCCTTCCTCTCATCCTTCCAGGTGTACTCGATTCTGACAGCCAACGTCCAGCAACGACATGCTTCTCTGTACGTCATATCACGCAGCAGCTACAGCTCAATCGTCCTGACGCATCTCCAAGGTTGGAACCATCCTAGGCGCCATCCCTAGCAACCTCGTCCTCTCTTGGGAGAAAGTCCCCCCTCGTGTACTCCTTCCCGGCCTTGAATTCCTCTGGGGTATTTTCACCTTAGGCATCTACCCCATCACGAACGTTCAACAAGTAAGTCCCTCGTACTCTTCTCAGCCGCCCTCTTACCTGTCATCTGTGTTCCTCAGCTATACGTTCTCCGGTTCTTCGTCGGCTTCCTCGAAGGCTCTTCGTTCGTCGGCATGCAATACATCCTCGGCTCTTGGTACAAGCGCAACGAACTTGGCAAGCGTACCTCCATCTTCGTCGCCAGCGCGTACGTCGGCACCATGATCAGTGGCTACATTCAATCCGGTGTGCAAGCCGGTATGGACGGCAAGAACGGTCTTGCGGCGTGGAGGTATGTGTTCATCTTTGACGCTATCATCACTGTCGTCGTCGCCGCATATGGGTACTTTTTCTTCCCTGACATGCCTGGGACGACGACTGCATGGTACTTTACCGCGGAGGAGAAGGAAAGAGTGAAGGAGAGGTTGAGGGAAGATCACAGGGAGCCCGTTGGGGAGTTTTCCTGGAGTATCGCGAGAAGAATGTTTACGGCGTGGCAGTTCTGGATCCTTGTGGTTCTTTGGGGGTAAGAAGTATTTTCGCCATTTTCCGTACCAATGCCTCATCGGTCTCGCTTTAGCTTCTGGAACACGACCGTTGGAAAGGTTTCTGCGACAGTGGTATGCTTTCCTCGACGTGCTTGACCTCAGTGCTCAAGGCTCTGCAGATGCAATTGTTTTTCAAGAACGATCCAGATCACACTTGGTCAGTTTATCAGATCAATAACATCCCCACAGCTATCAGGTTTGTGTAAATTCGAACATTCTAATCCTGCGGCTGATTCGTGTCCGCTCGTCTAGCGGATGGAACATCGTGATCATGTTTTTGACCGGCATGTACATCGACGCCACAGGCTACCGCATGTTCACCATCATCGGCGTTCTGGTCAGCACATCACTCTCCCCGGATAGGAACCATTGGCATTGGACTGACCTTCCTCTTTAGGCGATTCTACTCTTCGGAACCATCATTCTCGTCGTCTGGCACGTTCCCCTAGGCCTCAAAATCGCCGCCTACCTCTTCGCTGGGCTCGACGGACCCCTGAGCCCGATTTATCTGGCCTGGGCAAACATCCTTCTGAGCGGCGACACCCAAGTCCGCGCTCTGACGCTCGCATTCATGAACTCTTTCGGAACCTCCGTATCCATGCTCATCCAGCAGTTCCTCTATCCGGTCACCACCGCGCCTGAATTCAAGAAGGGCTTCCGCGCTAGCTTGGGATTCATCTGTGGGATGATCCTGTGGGTGTTTGTGGTGAGATTGGCAGAGTTGTATACGCAAAGACAGAAGGAGGGGCTGTCTGCACGGTCTGAGGGTGAGGAGGTTTCGTCGACTGATGACTTGGAGAAGGTGGATTATAGTGTTGATGTCAAGCCTGTGCGATAACTCAGGGCCCAGTCTACGTTGTATGTTCACGGGGTTTGTCATCTCCCTAAACTAGAGATAGTTGTACTAGAAGAAAAAAACTCAAACTGTCGCCTTCGGCCCATGGTTTGACAGCATGAAGTGGATTTTGACACTTGAAGTTCATCGCGAGACGGGTTGTACCGATGCATGACACGTATGTATATTGAGTCGACGGGCAGATGCTTGAGGTAAGCAACCATGTGAGGTTTCATACAGGACTCCAAAAATGCGAGCTAGTTCAGCTGGGGCGGTCGTGGCACGTGGGAGCCTAGTTGATGTAATTTGTTTAATTTCGAATTCTTTCGCCTATACCGCGAACAGGTGTCTCATTTCAGCAGTCTCCTCGACACGAATGCTATCCCAACCGCCGCGCAGACCCCCCGCCAAATCGAGGAAATCATAGGCGCATTGAAGAGCAAAGTCTCCGCCGCGCGGGCTGACTTGACGCGTCATATCGTCTTGTATTGGAAGAGAAAGCAGAGGATGTACGCGCTCTTGAGGAGTCTCTGTTCGCCCATGCGGCGTTCATTTCCCCCCATGCGTACAGCACCCAGCGACATTCTTCACGAGATATTTCATCAGTATGGTTCACTGGTGGAGGCAGAGGGCATCAGGGACATCACCAAGGGCCTTGTCCTGCTAACGCATGTATGCCGTGAATGAAAGGATATCGTTTTGAAGATGCCGAGTGTATGGGCCAAGATCGTTATACCACCTTTCGAGCAGCCGCAGAAGACGTGTCGAACGTGCAAAGTTAGCTTTAGAAGAGTGGCTCAAGCGGTCCAAATTGATGCCTCTTTCCGTCGAATGGACCCTTTACGATGAACCTTCATCACTCTATGATCTTGTTGAGTACATTCTTGAGAGTACCTCGCGCATGAGAGAGCTCTTTCTCAAGGGACCTCTGTCGATATTGGCGCCTCTCCTACGTGCTGACACAAAATTCACCCTTCTTGAAAGGCTCAGTGTCATTCCCTGGGGAAGTTCCGGTAGTTCCGGTGACGAAGCCCTGGACCTTGATATTTCAGAAATCAAGCATTTATTCTCCCTCCCTACCCTTGAACGACTCAAGCTCGGCCCCTGCAGTATCGACACGGACGCCCGGTGGCCATGCCCCTCTCAGCGGCTTTGCACCCTTAAGCTTGTCCTGGCCAACCTCCCCGCCTTCCTCTACTCTATGGTGCAGCTAGAGGTCTTCGAAGTACTGTTCGATCGCCATGATTATTATGATCTCCTCGAATATATAGATCTACGAGACAATCTTCCTCCAACACTCCGCCTTAACTACGAAGACGAGATTTCACTCCCCTACTTACGCGTCCTGAAGCTCACGTCGGATCTAGACACCAGAGATTTCTTTGAGGATATCATTCGACGTTTCCGCGTACCGAAGCTAGAACGTTTAGAGCTCTCATACGCGGCGCGGTCGATCATTGTCCTCAGTGATGACCCTCCTAATGCAATCCGGTTGTACTCTACATGCTCTAACCCTTGACGGGTTCATCCTTTCACCAAGCCTTCTGCGTCCGTGCCTACAGACCGTCTCTGTGAGTCTACACTCTCTGACGCTATGCACTAACCGCTCCAACCCCAAGCTGACCGTCGCTACGGAGACCATTCGGCTGCTCACTCCAAATGAAGCCTACGAGGTTCTGTGTCCTCGGTTGGAGAACATCGTGATTGATTATGCAGGAGATCAGACAGAGTCGAGCCTGGTTACGTTCCTCCAGCATCGTGTATTGCGTCGTCGTCGTTATCCCCCAGTAGTCTTGTCCGTTGGATGTCCTCGTGAAATTTTTGGTGACAGCTGGGCATTAGATCGACCAGACATGAGAGGAATGGTCTAAGTATATGTACCCACGTGAGTGGAACATGTTACGGGCTGAGATATGTCCCACTGACGAGCCTCCATAATAGGGCACTTACCTTCACACGGAGAATCTAGAGATGGGATTGGCTGTCTCCCTAGGTGCCGTGAGAGTTTGCCTGAATCTTCGACGCGTCCTAATCACCATTGTCAGCTCTTGGGTGGTCTTGACAGCTTCTTCTTTCATTGAGTTGACATATCTTTTCTCGCGTAAGAGGGCCGATACGGGCTCTAACTATCAGACTTCTCTCTTGCTTATGTCCTCCGTGTTCATGTCAGATTGACTTCTTTTTCCCCCAGGTGGTCATTTAAAGGCGATGGGGATGGCCAGCTTGGCCTTAGCGTTCAGACCCCCGAGATGGCTCTACTGTCCACAAGTCAAACATTCTACGCTGTTTGCGCTGTAATTCTCTCCGTCCTCTTCGTTCGCTCTCGCCTCAGACGCGGATCGGCGATTGCGTATGTACGAGGTCCTCCCAGCCCGTCCTGGCTGCTGGGTGAGTAACGGACGGCTGCCTCTCAGATCTTTGTCATTAAATCCTTCGAAAATAGGCCATCAACGTCTCATGCGTTATCAATTAGAGGCTGACGAACTGGAGTCCAAATGGTTCAATGAGTATGGGAACACCCTCCGTATTTCGGGGTGTTATAATGTATGTCTCGATGAAAAAATGATTTCACTGGCTGAGATTATGCTCCTTGATGAATTAGGAACAACTGCTGTACACATGCGATCCCAAGGCCCTCCAACACATTTATCAGACCTCTGGGTATCATTTTCCCAAGCCGGACGACCTTCTTCGTATGATGGAGGAATGCTTCGGGCGGGGCGTTGTATGGGCAGAAGGTGGGGCCCTCTCCATACTACAGAACATGATTTCGATGCCGATTCTGTCATACAGGCCCACTTACCCACGGTCGTCAGCGGAAGGTTATGCTCCCTGCGTTCTCTGTCCCCCAGCTTAGAGCGTTCCAGGACACATTCCGACTATGGGCGTCTCGGGTATGCCTTCACTCAAAGCTTAGACCTAATGTTAAATGATACTTCGGACGTACATAGCTGACCCAGAAATGGAAGGAGGAGATCCAGAATGGCAGGGAGACGATCAACGTTTCGGCATGGATGAACAAGCTTACTTTGGATATTATCGGTGAAAGTAGGCTACGTCTTCTCTTTTGAATTTTCTAGGACGTTCCGATGCTCATGGTCGGTTCAGCTGCTTTCGAGTACAAATTCAACGCCCTTGACGGAGGGAGCAGCGAACTCTCGACTGCCGCCCAGGATATGGTGTATGTCGACCCTTCTGGAGTATGTATCATGCGTTTCCTCACTGAGATTTGTCCTGTAGGGCGAACGCCGGACCTCCTACAGATGTTGATTTGCTGTACAATACACTTTGGCGATTTCTTCCGCGTCCTATATTGAAGGTGTTGCGGTACATACCCACAGAGGAGGTGAAGCGGTTCAGAGGTTTCATGAAGGTTGCGGAGAAAGTGGGCCGCTCGATTTTGGAAGCGAAAGAAACTAAAGAGGCGCTGGAAGATACAAGCAACAAGGATGTTCTGAGCATTCTTAGTACTTTTTTTGCCTGTTGTGCGTGGCGATACTGAAGCAGGCATAGTTCGGGGAAATCTGGCGGAAGACCCTGCTAGGAGACTGAGCGACGATGAGGTCACCGCACAGCTGGCGTAAGTAGCCATTCACTCAAGCACGAATGAGATTGCTCGACTCTCTATTTCAGAACGCTTATGTTTGCAGGCCACGACACTACTGCTTCGACAATGACTTGGATACTCTGGGAGCTCAGTAATCATCCTGAGTACCAGAAGAAGATCCGTGATGAGATCGCGGCGGTGCGGGTGAAGAATCGGCAGGAGGGCAAGCCTGACATCACATCTGCTGACTATGACTCTATGGTTTATCTCAATGCTGCATTGAAGGTTAGATCCCCTTTCAGAGTCTTCTATACTGCCTCGTTAACACTCTTTCAGGAGACTCTACGTTTCCATCCTATTGTCCCTAATCTTATTCGTCAAGCAGGTCGCGATGGGATTGTGCCGCTGTCGGACCCCATCACTACAAAAGACGGGCGGGTTATCTCAGAGATCCCGGTGGCCAAGGGGCAATGTTTCCACATTTCCATCTGCAGGTATAATAGGTGAGTTTCGCCCTTTTCTTGATGAATGATGGTCGCTTTAAACCAGGTCGCTTTATGAGGCTAACGAGTGTCTGGGGAGATGATGCTGAGAGCTGGAATCCCGATCGGTTCTTGGGTAATAAACTGGGAAAGCAGGTCTCTGTCGGGATGACCTCGAATTTGTGAGATAATTAAGGCATTCACTCTGAAATACAGTGGAGCTGATTCGGTTTAATCCGCAGGATGACCTTTAGTAAGTTCAAAACAAGTCTTTGCTCAGGCGATTGGGCTGATGTCGTTCTATTATGATTAGGTGCCGGAGTGAAGGGTTGCATTGGGTAAGTGTCAACTGCACCGTTGACCCAAGATATCAGCTCATATACCATCTCAGGTGGCGATTTGCGTACGTAAGCTACATTCCTTAAAATTGATGCAGCACTCATCGTGTTTCCAGTATGATGGAGCTTCAATCGGTTCTGATACAGCTCTTGAGTTCATTCGAGTTCTCCTTGCCTGATGGTGGTTTGGATATCCATCGTATGTCGGTCGGAATGATGGTACCAATCGTGAAAGGAAAGCTCGAGGAAGGGGTTCAGATGCCTCTGCGAGTGTCTATTGTGGGAGACGAGTGAGTGAAGAAGGCTCGACGTCGCGATGCAAATGTCGTATTCGTTATAAGCTATCGTGTGCTAGTACTATGCCTGTATCCCGACCTAGACCGGGATCAACCTTCTGTCTCTGCTTTATGCCTTGGGGTACACAGAGAAATTTTATGGAACAAGGATAATGAGCTGAGATGCGAGGGCTTTCGGCCTTTCGCCGATGTCGGAACGTCATCACATTGATGTGATCACAGGCCTTTCCTTTCCACCACTGTGACATGTCCCTGCAATGTACCTGACTTTTAACCATATTGACCGTTGTTTTTACGCGTTATGCCACCCTCTAAACTTCCTCAGGAGCTCTACGACGATATTGTTGATCACCTTTACGACGACTACAAGACTCTGAAAGCTTGTAGTCTTGCTTCAAGCGTACTCACACCATGTACTCGCAAACATCTCTTTCATCGCGTCCGCCTGTCCGCAAATTCTGCGGACAGAACAGTTGGACATTTTCTAGAACATAAACCTCTCCTCTCATAAATTCGTACTCTGACGATCGTAGGATACTTATGTCTCGCTACTTTTGCATGGCTCAACAACCTTGATTCTACTTTCTTTCGTGGCATCCGTGACCTCGACTGTCTGACGCTCGAAAGGATGGAATGGGGAATGCTTTTTTCACATATCTCTCAGCTCCTGCTTGATGTGGATGCAAAACACGTCTACATCCGTAGCTTCTCTCTTACCTCCCTTGCGCATTTCTTACCTCGTCTCCTTCACTCCGTCAGATACACTTGGATGTTGGCTTTGATTGCGAGGAGGACTGGGAATATGAGGAGGAGGATGTTGTGCTAACTCCCTATCACCTTCCTATATCACTACGACACCGAGGTTGGTCTTGGGAGGGGGCGCAGGTGCCAAAAAGTTGGACGTTTCCATGGTAGGACGCGGCAACACTGCCTGCCGGTTCATGGTGCATTCTTACATCGGCCTATCGGCGTGCATGCCATTGAATTCGTTCAAACCGATCCGCGTAGGACAAAAGACGCGAAAGCCATGCCCGTCCTTTTCGATGCGGTAGGGCCTACAGTGCAATCAATGACACTGACTCTTGACGCGGACATTCCGGGAGTAATCGAATCTCCTCAGGAAATAGAAGAAAGTACGTGTTTACGTCACGATGGCTCAGACAGCTCATCTAATCCCACCTAGTCCTTGACGCATGCGACTTGAAGTTGGAAGTGGCATCCAATCTCGAATTTCTCCGTATTGACGTGCCCCCGCAAGCACCTTTCAATGTGCTCCCTTTCCCATCTCTTTGGCTCATGCGTTATCTATCTGCAACGACGGCAAAACTGGAGGCGAAACCGACCCGGTTGAAGCAGACGGACTAGTACAAATTTCCGTGGTAGAGCTTCAAACACTTTCTTGTCTTCACGGATTTATCGTTCACTGTGTGTAGCATCATGTTAGCCTTGACCTGAGCCACTACTATGCCCTGTGCCGACCCTCGACAGATCGTCAGCAGTGTGCACCGGTAGGCGGCTGTCCTCTGCCACTGACTACTCAGTGTGTATACTTATATCTGGCCGAAGGTGAGAACGAATTGGAGACTGCATAGCATGTAAGACTCTCAGAGTCCACAGTACTAGTGGTGATTAAGTAATGCCTCACGGACGCCTCACATCGATGGCATGTGAGTTACTTACATAAGTAGAGCCTTCCTCAGATCGCGATCGTTATCATCGTACTTGACCATTTCCGCAAGCAGGATCCCAGTTGTCAGTTGTCTTTAACGCATTATATGCCATTCTCCGAACTTCCACAAGAAATCTACGACAAGATTGTCGATCATCTCTACGATGATTTCGACACTCTGAAAGCTTGCAGTCTCACGTCCAGGGTACTCGCAGGCATCTCTTTTATTGTGTCGACTTGTCCCCAAGCTCTGCGGCCAGAAAAACGGAGCACTTATTAGCACATAAAACTCTCCTACCATGTATCCGCGACCTGAGATTCAACGGACTCGAGGATTTTCCTCGGCCAACCCTTGCGTGGCTCAACGAGATTGATCCTACTTTCTTTCTTGGCATCCATGACCTCAAGAATCTTCTGCTTCGAGCGATTGATTGGGAGCGGCTGCCCTTACACATCTATCAATTCCTGGTGGATGTGGATGCGAAAGAGCTCCGCATCGATGTATTCCATATTGACTCCCATGAGGAATATAGCGCATTTATCACCACCTTTCCTTCACTCACTAAAGTTAACATTTATTCTGGCGCTGAAATCGGCCGGGATGAGGATGTCTGGGGATATAATGGCTCTACCAGTAGGAAGGCTCTCAATCGTCCTCTTCTATCTCCACGACGTGCTGTACAACCTACAGAGATCAATATTTCCAACCAGGCTCCATCGCGGGTCTTGACGCACCCCTCTATCGACCTGTCAGCTGTGCAAAATATTCTCTGCAGCATTCCGCGAGAGAGGGAAAATGCCAAATCCATGGCCATTGTTGTGGAAAGAGCAGGGCCTGCACTGAAATCATTGTCCTTCATGGCCCCCCACACAGCCGAATTATCCAGTCAGGAAGTGGAAGAAAGTACGTATTCACTCTTGTCGTGTTGACAATGGCTTAGACGGCTCGTGTACTTTGCATGCGCACAGTACTTGAACCAAGCCGGCTCAGTTTGGCAATAGCACCCAATCTCGAGCACTTCTGTGTCTATCTATTTCCTGACACGCCTATACATCCTGCCTTATCCCATTGGCTCGTGCAAGTTCTATCTATGTTGCGAACAGAAACGTCACGACGTCTGCGTACAGTGTCTGTTTGCCTATCCTCGAATATGAGCAACACTAATCTGCTGCAAGAAAATGTGGACGAGTACTATGAGACGGTAGCGAAGTGTCCCTGGGGCGAGATTGACGAGGTCTTGTCCCGGAAAGATCTGCCCATCACGTTGGTGGAGATTCCTGTTTCCGTGAGGGTGGATAGAACTCCTGGTTACATCGGTGATGCAGCTCTGGAGGTGGCGGCGGCGAGGAAGCTCAAGTTGAGGATGGAGGAGGACATCAGGAAATGGTTACCTCAGCTAGAGAAGCTAGGAAAGCTCTCGGTATCTTGCCATGTGGGCCGCCGCTGAAGAGTTTGGTAATATGATTTTTCCTACTTATGATTTTTTTTGCTGTCACTCACGGATCTTAGAATCTTGCTTGCAGTCTTTGATGCAGCCAGCGGCGCTGCTGCCTCAAGAGACCAACAGAAAATTCGTAAACGGTTAGCCAAAAAATACATCTGTGTACTTCTAGTCTGTCCGTGTCCTCAGAGCTGCCCTGGGCGGTGAGGCTACTATTATATTCTATGCACTGTTTCAGGCTCCAAGGACGGTTCCATTTAAATGTACTTCTATTCGACAAGGTTGAAGGCAAGTACTTACGGCCTACCGACGGTGGGCGCCGACCTTGTTCCACGTCCTTATCACTCAGTATCACTAACACGAATACGGATGATAGAACAGTTTCACGGATAGACGAGTGTCCGTCCTCAACGATCAAAGACTCCAATATTAATACGCCGCAAGCCTCACCTTCCAACTCGTCTTGAGTCTTGATATCTTGGGAGCGCCGCCGCCACATTCCCACACGCCACATCACAGCCTGACTCCGACGTGTGAGAAACACATTCGCGGGTTATAACGCTTCCATTGAGTTCTGGCGATTTCATATCGCATCTGGAGCTCGACAGCACGATTAGAAAAAGAGTCCACAATTAGCTATCTCAAATGATCCGTACTCTACTTTCCAGCGAGAGATATGTATGTATGTACGCATAAATGCATAAGGTATAAGAATGTATGCAAGAGAAAGCAAAACGACAGTGATCAGTATATTGAATATCCTCCTCGAACCTCCGTTCTCCTCTTTCAATCCAATCAGCACATCTACTCCCATACCAACTTCCCACCTTCCACCTTGGCCGTCATTCCTCCGCTCTCCTTCCTCCCAGATGAATAGGCCTGCTTGATCTTCTCCTTCTCCAGCTCGCGCTTGTGCTTCGCTAGCGCGTTCTGTCTCTCCACCTCTGCGTCCACCTTTGCAGCCTTCTCGGCTTCTCGCTTTTTCTGGTTCTGGCGCTGCTTCTTGGTGAGCACGTCGGATGATTGCTGGGAGGATGGAGATTGAGATGTCGTCGATGTCGTCTTTTCTGTGATTAGGAAAGGTTGGTCAGCGGAGAGGGATGCTAGGGATGTTATACTTACTCCTCGGGTTCTTGGACTTCACGACACCCCATCCTTCGTCGTCGTCGTCTCGCTCGTCGCCCGCCACATCTTCGTAATCTCCCCAGCTGAACCCGTCGGCGGGTTTCTCGTCGGCTCGGGGTGCGACGCGCATGACACGGGCGAGAGTAGGTGGTGCGTCTGCGGGTGCGAGCATACTATTGCAGAAAAGAAGCCATTAGTATCGTGCACATAAAGAGGAATGGAACGGATAGGTAGCTTCACCGCATTTGGGGCGCTACGCTGCGGCAAACGATAAAAAATAGAAGAGTACTCACTCATCCACCTTGGTCTTCCTAGGTTTCGGCAGCACCCTCTCCGCTAGTGGACGCATCTGGGTCGGTTCGCGCACAGCATCGCCGAGTTCAGAGTCCTCGCTCGGCGCAGTTTGCGAGGTTTGCGAGTCGACCTTGGGACCGACCTGAGTCCACGAACCATCTGTGTCGTCCACTGAGGTCTGCGCTTGTA
>RZIO01000002.1:865899-898751 GCA_004338095.1 Gloeostereum incarnatum
GGTGCGGTTGCTACCGACTCGGGCTCTGATCTCGGCTCAGGCGCTGGCTCGGTTTTCGGTGGTTCGGGAGGCTTGGTCGTGGTGGCGACGGCCTTCTTGCCCCTCTTCGCCTTCGCCTTCGCCTTCTTCCCCTCCGACTTTCCTTCCTCAGACTTCGCTGCAACTGACTCCGAAGGTTCCTGATCAAATCCTCCGGGAATACCGTCCTTCGGTGGTTGAACTGGAGGCGGTGGTGCAGGAATAGCATCCTTGTTCATATGAGCGATACCGTAGCCCACAGCTCCAGCTGCCAGTACCAGAGCTGTCAAAGCCGCTTCCGTCGACACTGGGAGGTTCATTGCGGAAATGGTGTAAGAAGAAACGGCGAGAGAAACAACGGGCGCCTGGGTGGTGGAAGTAAGACTGTGGGATTGACGTGTCCCAAACCTGGGGTAAAGTTGTCACACAAACGCGACACGTCACACTGAGGCGTCTACGTTAGCACACAGAACCATAGGAATACATATCGTAGAGGAGAAAACTAAATAATGAACAACGACGATAGACCATCGATAGACCTTAAAATCGAACGCAACGTGCAGGCTTCTGAACAGCTATCCCCCTTTCCGCAGCCGTTGAATGTCCTCGAGATTCTGAGTTTCGCAAGACGGAGTCTAGCGAGTCTCGCTAGAATGCCGGCCTAGATACTGAGCGTGATAACACGCTGCTTGTGGTCAGAGGATGTCTGCAAAGGCTTCCCAAAAAGCCATCCTCTCCGTGAAATCATCTTCTTTCTCGGCGGAGTCTGTAATAATGTGGGGCCGTAGCAATGGATCTTTTGGCAGGGTAGAAAGGAGGACCCGTACCCATTCTGCAGTGTCGAGAAAGGAAAGTAGTTGGAGTTTCTCTAAATGTGGAACAGTAGACAAATTGAAGCTGCCCCCGTCCACAGCTGGCGATGAGTGTTTTAGGTATGACTCTCTTATAAATTCAAGAAGCGGGCACAGACGTACCGTCAACAAACATCTGTTCACAAGAGGTGGCCACAGTGAAAGACAGATGCTTCACTGTAGCAGCTACAGCGGTAAAAATCTTGTCGAACCCTGAATTTCCCGCTTCGCACCACAGACACGTGAAATTTTCGACGGATGATAGACACACAGATGGATACGCAAGGATGGTATCCGCGTCGTCGACCTTTCGGATGGAAAGTTCTATGGGCTTCATTCCTTTACCCAGAGCTATACCTCCCGTGTCTTTACCATTTCCTTCGGAAGACGCCAAGTCAAGCGTTCGCACAGAGGGGAAAGTGCTTAAGAAACGAGCGTACTCTGCCGGGGAAGGAAAGGAAAAAGAAGTGATCTGAAGATCCACAACCGCGTCCATTTGCAACAGGAAATCTTGCACATGAGAACGCAGATCAGCCCACTTGATCTCCGACAGTGCCAGATGAGTGATTGGACCGAAGGCCTCAAAAAATGAGGACTGCATGTCATTGAGCCATTCGATTGGATTGTCTGTCTTGTCCCCTACAATCCACAGCTCGCGAACATGACTTAGGAGGGCTCGATTGGCGGAGAAGAATTCGATTTTTTGGCGGTGTGTGTGGGAAGCCATACCTGGCTTGACGCCAAGTTCAAGTGACCTGAAAAGAAGGGGTCGCGTTGAAAACGAGAGGGATCTGAACGCATGGCTGCACGCTTTGAGTGTCTTCGTGTCGCCACATAGATTTCCGACAAAGTTATCGAATAGCTCTTGGGGGAGATGTTTGGACATTGCTTAAATCGTCGTGGTAGAAATCAAAATGTTGATGTGCTGACGCGTGACGACTCGGCCCGTTGCCTGTAGCTAAGATAGGTGGCGTTAGTAACGCTTTTCACGCCACACAAATCAGAGAAGAGGCTTGGATACACGCTATACAAAGAAGTATTAAATGTACACCTGGAGTGCTCACCAAGGAGCCTAACGAGTCAAAAAGACATTACAACTGCAACAGTTATCGTAAGGAAGAACCAAGTACCCCGACCCATCTAGGAAGCAAGATCATGACAATTCATGTCCGTAGAAAGAGGGAGGATGTTTGTAAACAGAGGAAAGGTCGCTCTCAGTCAAATATCCCAACATCGAAGAATTCTCTGGATTTCAACGGATTCCATCATGTAACCGGAAGAAAAAGGAAACACACGGCAGGACACCGTACCAAGCCCCACTCGCTTGCACGTCCGGAAGTTGGGATCAAAATTGTGTCGCCATCTCATTTTCAAGATTCCGAGACGCTGGACATCCCTCAAGATATCGTCGCAAGTGAGGCGGTGTCGCGGACACGGGGACATCAACATGGACGTCAGTCTCGCTTCCATCCTCTATATCATAATGTGAAGACAGTCGTTCACTGATATAGATATGCAGGTATTCCTTACACCCAGATCAAACACTAGTCATCATCTGTTCAGAAAGTTGGAGTCGTTAGACCGTGCACCGTCCTGACTTGCTACAGCGCCATTGATTCTCCTGGTCAACAGATAAACGAAAGGTCGACAACTCCAATATTTTCCACATAGTATACATAACCATCAGACCGTCCAGTCAACCCGAAGTCCATCCATCAAAAGATTATCTATGACGCCCTTGGGGAGATCTACCTTCCCCGAAACACACAAGATGCTCGCACATTTCAATAGAGCAAGTCCAGGATGATGATGCCGCCCCGCACGAAGCTGCAGGAACGTGACCAGACTCAGCGCTGTCTCATCACTCTGAGTCTCATATGCGTCATAATCAATCACGACGTTCTCCAAGCGAGGACACAGAACCTCATGGTTCTCGCTTGGGGTGAGCAGCCTTACTGTCTCCGCAGTGACGACGTCTTCTTGGTTGAACTCCCGAACGACTAGCATTAGAGAGCGCAGATTGGCGGAGATGGTCTGGAGGCACGGACTCAGAAAGCTTGGTGAAAGGATGAACCCGTCAAGGGATAGAGTGTGTAGGACGCAAGCGGATTGCGTTAAGAGGGTCATTATGAGATGAGATCAAGCGAGTTCAGTTTGACGGTAGAGAGCCGTTGTGAGAGGCATGGGAACTGGGTATACTCCTGAATGCTACAGAGACCATCTATCTCGAGCAGTGTGAGGGTAGGGAGGGAAAGGAAACGATGGATTTTGGGAATGTCAAGGTTTGGGTAGTCGTAGTGGGAATAGTAAGAGTCCAAGGAGCTCACACGCAGCTTTTCGAGGAGAGGGTAATTTGAAGAAGTCAAATCAGCATTTAAATATGGCATCAATACTGGGAGAGATCCGACTAGGGAGAGCTCTCTCAAGCGCGAAGAGCTGTTGATAATTGGTTGAACAATTCTAGGGAGTGACGAATAAAAGCCCTCGTGAAGGGTGCATGAAATGGAGAGCGGCGTCGATTTGGACCGCTTGAGCCACTCTGTCAAAGCCAACTCTGAATTTCGGACATGTTTCCTGAAGGTGGCGCCCCCGTAAATTTCTGGATTGGCCCATACACTTAAAATCTTGAAAACGTCTCTCCATTCACGACATACGTGTGACAGTAGGACGGGTCCGTTTGTGGGGTCTGTGATGCACACCCCCTCATTCTCTCCCAATGAACAATATTGGAAGAAGATTTCGTACAGGATGTCGACGGGCACTGTGCGGAGAACATGAGATGAACGACTGTGGACTCGGCCCCGGCGCGTCAAAAGTCCTGCGCACAAAGGGCTGGTGTCTCACTAGACTGTCTCTAGCTATCGTCTGCAAGAGATTGAAGAAAAAAGAGGAGGGCACAACTTGTCGAAGCAAAAGCAGTCGGTCAGTTGGTGGTGTGTCGGTCACAGATGTCACACGTGGCGAGTTATACAACTATGACCTCCACTCTTCTTATACCACTTCACGTAGCCTACATCCAAAACCTTGGAAATGTATCATTTTTCCCTGGTATATTATTTCAGCCACGATAATCTCATCATTTCTTAGAGCAAAGATGAACTCGCCTACCATCTTACATCTCACCTACGGATGAACGCGATCTACTGGGGCCTGACTGCACTTTGCATCATGAACAGGAAGGACGCTTTGGATAAGGACGAAATGATCAACTTTGTTATGAGTTGCTGGGATGATGAGGCAGGTCGGTTGAGGTCTCAAGGAAGAAGCGGCCATTCCCATCCTCATCCATCTTTCAGGCGGATTCGGCGCGCACCCCGACCATGACGCCCACATTCTATCAACACTCAGCGCTATACAGATGCTTGTAATTCAAGATGCTTTGGATCGATTGGACATTCCCCGCGTGGTCAAATGTGAATACATGCTCATTTCGGCCCCATTTTCTCGTGTTGACTCTCGTACAAGTCATCTTGTCGTTACAACAACCATCGGGCGTATTCGCTGGCGATCAGTTCGGTGAAACCGACACGAGGTTCTCATATTGCGCTGTCAATGCTCTGTCTCTCCTCGGTCACCTCTCAGAACTCGACGTCGACAAGACTGTTTCGTATATCGTACAATGCCGCAACTTTGACGGAGGGTTTGGAAGTAGTATTGGGGCGGAGAGTCACGCGGCTCAAGGTACGCAAACGTCTCTCTCCAATTATGACCTCTAACAGAGGTGCCCTAGTCTTCGTCTGTGTAGCCGCCCTAGCAATCTTAGACAAACTAGACGAGGTAGACGCGCAGACTCTTGGCTGGTGGCTATCCGAACGGCAGCTCCCTAACGGAGGTCTTAATGGTAGGCCAGAGAAGCTAGAGGACGTGCGTTCCCAAAAGCATCTGCTTTAAGATGCCCTTTTGTTCATGTGTCAGTCGTTGTACAGGTCTGCTACAGCTTTTGGGTTCTCTCAGCCCTCTCTATCCTCAACAAAGTACACTGGATAGACGCCGACAAACTCACCGCATTTATTCTTTCCTCTCAAGTACGTGAATCGTTCGTAGTCACGCACACACTCATTCAATCTCTCTCTCTAGGATCCGGATAACGGTGGAATTGCAGACAGACCTGGAGATGTGGCCGATGTATTCCATACGCTGTTTGGCGTTGCTGGTACGCTAAAATTCACATCACATTAAGCCTTGTCTTTCTGACTTGGTCTCAAAGGTCTCTCTATCCTCGGGCACCCAGACCTCGTTGACCTAGATCCGGTATACTGCATGCCTGCAAGTCTGATCGAACGCAAGGGATTGAAGAAGGGTTGGAAGGCATTGGAACGCCGCAAACTCGAGGCTTGATGCACGATGATGAATAATCCAAGAATGCTAGTATTGCGGCAATGATTGCATATTGTTATAAATATAAGTAAGAACCTCAAGAAACGCCTCGTATACATGGTGTGGCGGAAAGTTGAACTTCTGTAAGTAATAGCTATAGTATTATCGAAACCGGTATGCGTGTAAAAGGCTACAGAGTCTAAGTCCAGCTCATTTGATGCTTAGGATATTCTAGCTGAAATGTCATGGCGGTTCAAGATCTAAAAAACGACGTCTAACGGTCACCGCTTGGAGTATCGCAAGAATCGAGAGGCAACGATGGTCGCGATGGCGTTGAAAGCTAAGGCATGTATAAGTCAAGTCGGACAACTCAAGCAGTCAAAAGGAACCTTACCGAAGAAGGCAAACAAGATCCAGACATCTCTCCACCTGTTATCGAAGTCAATGTTCAATGGCGTATAAAACTCGTCTCCGACTTTATACTGGCAGTACTGGCAGGAGTCGGTCGCGTTGGGATCATTGAGGTATCCTCCAAAGGTGCTGACGAACTCTCCAGCCCACTCTTGGCAAGTCTGACCAGATGGAGGGGTGAACACGTTGAATTCCTCGTTCTGGCAGACGACCGGAAGCCCGCTACAGAAATTCGATGAATAAGGTGATACGGAGGATAAGGAAAGGAGACACATACTGTAGTTCAGTAGAGGACCATGGAAGCCAGGGTACGAGTGAACGGATCGAGCTCATACATCCAGCTGCGCCAGAAACCCAGTAATGTTGGATACGGGATTGTCACGCCGCAGAATTGCGAAAGAATCAACCCAGTGAAAGGGTTGAACAACACAGCCGTCTGGACAGAAGGAGAAATAGCAGCAATCAACTGGCCCAAGGAAACACCGAACCTAGCTAACAGTCAGGAGCAGGGAAAGGATCCGGGAAGACAGGGACTTACAGCATCATGAAGATAACGACAAGGAGCTGGAATCCGGTGCCATTCGTGCCCGCACTTCCCTGACCGAAGCCCATAGGGTAGACCATGAGAACCCAATATATGATTCCACACATGATGTTGTACGGAATTTCCCCTATGAGCTGACCCAACGCGAAGACGTATGGGGAATAGATACGACTGGATGACTCCCGGATGAAGATCCCTGTGCACATGGCAACGATCAGGAACAGAGATATAGCAAATAACGGCCGCACTCACTTCGGTTGTGAATGAACAGAGGCTCAATCTGAGCCATGATGATGGCAGGAAGGATGATAACCCAGAACCTATCAGTAAGCCATTAGCACATGCTACAGAGCAAGGATGGACGAGATCTTACATTCCGAAAACACGGAACTGCATATCACGGAGACTTGTGCCAAGCTGGAGGAATGACAGGGAGATAAAAAGAGATATGAAGGAGACACAGAAAAGACGCGTGAAAATGTAATCTGGTGATCGCCACAAAGCCAAGTTGTTACGGCGAACGACAGCCTGAAGCTGATAGAGGAAGGATGTGGCGTATGTACTCATGTCCTTCCTGTCAGTGTCGGGACGAGCAAGACCAGCCTCTTTAATGGAAGCAATCTCGTGCAGAACGGTCTGGAACTCGGGGGAGTCCAACCAAATGTCCTTCCAGTCGCGATCACCAACCCGGGGCGTAACACCGGCACCGATGGCTTCCAACATGTACTCAGCAGGGTTGACATTGGAGGGGCAGATAGCACCATGGCGGGCGAAATATCCTCTGATGACGTTCGAGTCTTGTCCAATATCACCGAAGTAAACGGTCTCTCCGCCACGTTCGAGTAACAACAGACGATCGAAGCTCTCGAAGAGTAAGGAGGAAGGCTGGTGGATTGTACACAAGATCGCTTGACCTTGATCGGCAAGTTTACGCAGGAAACGAACCCTGGAAAAGTGTGTAAGTCCGACTGAAAAGTGCAGTGATAAACCCCACTTACAAGTTCCAAGCAGACTGAGCGTCAAGTCCAGATGTTGGTTCGTCCAAGAAGAGCAGCAGTTCGGGCTTGCTGGCAAGCTCAACGCCGATGGTCAGCCGTTTGCGAGCCTCGACGTTGAGACTGTATACCAGAGCCTCCGAAAGATCCTGCAACTCCAACAGTTCAATCATCTCTTCGACATAGGCGTTCTTCTCTTCCACGGAGATCTCAGCTGGTTGGCGCAAGTAGGCTGAAAACCTCATCGCCTCTCGAACCGTGGCAGTACCCTCATGCACATCCATCTGTTCAGCATATGCGGTCCCGCGAGCAAAGTCAGAAGACAAAGGCCGACCGTCGACCAGAACATCGCCGGAAATGACACCGATGTTCTTCCTCTGCGCCAAAACATCCAGGCAGGTCGTTTTACCTAGACCACATATTCGTAAATAATCTGCAGCTAGTGAGCCAAACGAGGCTGCTGCTCACCTGCGCCCGAAGCACCCATAAGGGCAGTCACCGTTCCAGGCTTCACATACCCGTAAACGTCATGCAAAAGGCGTCGTGGCCCGTCAGGGGTGGGAACTGTGTAATTCAGCCTTTCCCAAGTGAAGGTCTTGCGCTCGGCGGCAGTTGATTTGCTATGTAGTGCAAAGTGAGTGAATATGACAAGGCACTGAATAGTCATGCCACTTTACCTCTTGGGGTCCTCGCCAAATACGGTCTCTTTTCCTTCATCTTGACGTTGCGCATTACGCTCAGCCTTGCGTTGACGAAGACGTTCATTAAGCTTCTTCGTCTCTTCATCCTCGTGGACAAACCAATTGACCGCTGAAGCATGGCTGTATTGCTGCATTCCCACAGTCAATACACCACGCACTTCCAAAAGGATCGGGCACTCACTGGGAAGTACTCCAAAGCGATGATCTGAGTGATTTGGAAGGCAATCACAAAGCCGAATAAGACGAGCAGGCAACGTCTCCAGACGTCTGTGACACGAAGGCCATATCCCACATATAAATAATCCCGGCCATCGATCACGGCGCTTCCACCGGTGGCACCAAACAGAGTGCAGGCTTGGTTGGGACCGAGACCTTCGGGATACTTGGAGAGGACGCCTCCGTTGCGAGGAACGATAGAAGAGCCGTCGCAGGTGAACTAGTGAAAAAGTTAGACAACATGAACGCAGGATGTTGAAGGAGCTGTATTCAGGGAACTGACACTGATACGCATGAACTCGTTCTCCATACAGCCTTGCCAGGCATAAGAAACAGGGTTAATATAGTACTACGGTAGAAAGGTTAGTTGTTGCTGGAACACTCAGGAAAGGGTATGGCGTACGATCCAGAAAAGCCAACGTTTCATGCTGTCCACAGGAATCATATACCCAGCATACTGGATGCTGTGAAAGCTATCAAAAATCACGGTCTCGTCGACGAGAAACGTGACACTCACAAATTCGGGATGAAGAATGTGGCGAGGCGGAACGCGGCATCGAAGTTCTTACAGATAAGACCGAACGTCCTGAATAATCCCTGCAATGACAGGAAGGCGATATAGTTGAAGAGATGGAAACCCCAGAATCCCCCAGCGTTTCTGTTCAAATTCACCATGAAATAGATGATGATGTTAAAAATGAGGATGCGAGTGGCGGAGAAGGGAAGATCTGCCAATGTGTTGGCAACTGCGATAGCAGATGGCCTGTAGAGTCTGTAGCTGGTCTGCTTCCGTAGAATGGGACGACCCAGCATCTGGATTGGCATCTCTCCGAATGCATCAAGACCTGTAAATATTAAAAATGATTGAGCACTGCGGGAACAGGGAACCTCATGAAATACTAACAGGTTGTAAGCAACGCAACGAAGACCACGCTGTCGAAAGTGAAGTCAGCTCGGATGAAAGTGTAACCAGGTAGAGGGATACAGCTTACCTGCCACGAGTGAATGCTCCAGCAGAAGTCAAAGGCTGATCGAAATAGGCCCCACCAATAACCAATGCTAGAATTGTCGACAACGAGAAGCTGGTGTACAGCGAAAACCTGTCCTGGATTCTCTGTTGGAACTGCCTCACAGTCAGCGCCCGAATCTGACCGGTGAAACCAAGAGTGTATGGGCTCTTCTTAGACACTCCCTTCTTCTTCTCGGCAGCGACAGCGGCGCGGAAGGCCTCCTGGTCAGTCTTCTCGGTGGCCATGAGGAGCTTGTACTTCTCGCGAGCATCGTCGAGCTCGTGGGCGTAGACGGAGTTGCGGAACGCGATTTCCAGGGCTTCGGGGGAGCACGGTACATCAGCAGCAGAGCGTCCTGGAGCGAATTGACGCTCGTTCGGGTCCGTGCAGCCGGTAAGATAATCAGCAGTGCTCTGGCGGGGAAGAGGCTTGAATCCGAGGTTTTCGAAGTAAGCACGAGCCTCATTTGGAGGACCATAGAACACCTGACGACCTTGATCGAGGACCATTACTTTGTCAAACAAATCATAGATTCCTACAGATGGAATATTAGCGGGCATACAAAGAATAGACCTAGTTCCCTACCCTCTCCGGCCTGATACAAAGAAACGAATGTCGTTTGGCCAAGGATGTCCGTCATGATCCGCAAACTCTTTGCAAAGTCGAGTGCCGTTGATGCGTCCAAACCGCGAGTGGAGTTATCCCAAGCTTGTACACGGGCCCGAGTTGCCATCATCTCCGCAATACTGACGCGCTTGCGTTCTCCCCCTGATACACCACGGACGAATTCATCACCGACGAGGGTGTTGCGTGTGTGGGAGATGTTCAGCATACGGAGGAGGAGATCCAAAACCTCTCGATCGAATTCCTTGCGGGTGATTCCAGGCAAACGGCCGTTAGGACCAGGGGTCTTCCTGTGACAGATGTTAATACACAGCCCGAAGGATTATTATCAGGAAAGGAATATACTAACGTTGACAGGGCGAATCTGAGTGTTTGAGCGACAGTAAGAGTAGCGATGTGGATATCATCTAGAAGAAGTCAGAAATCAGACCGAAAGCCCAAACGGGGAGAAGGAAAGTCATACCTTCTTCGTTGAAGACGACTTCTCCTTTGTATAACTTGGCCATTTCCTCGGCACTCATGCCTGCATAAAGTACATCCCCAGAGATGTTGGCGTAGCCTTCGCGCTGGTTGGTGATAGTACGAAGGAACGTGGTGCACCCGGACCCTGGGCAACCTAATACGAGACACATCTCGCCAGGCTTCAAAACGCCAGAAGACCTACGGGATGGTCAGCGTGTTAGATGAGAGATCACTCCAGGGAGGGCTCACCTGTGAAGAATTGTTCGAGTGGCAGTGTCCTGCTTGATCGGTAGCAAAGGCCTTAATAGATCCCAAATCATGTAGAAAGGTGCTAAGCAGAAGGCCAGTACCGCGCCTATCCAACGGGTTAAAATCATCGACAAAGGGCACAAAGCGTGGCAGAAATTTACCCGCGAAGGTCCCGGTATAGAGCTACACGCAAGAGGGTGAAGGTGAGTAAGAGGAGACAACGAAGTTCTCGATGAAAACATACTTTGGTATCAGCACCACCGGCCACGTCAACCTGAAGATTTTCCCAAGTAACACCAACATGCTACACGAACATAAATGAGGTTGAATAAACGAGAAAGACGCCCGACCAGATCCTCCCACCTTATGCTTGATACCAGCTTCCTGGTTAGCATCGTTGGAAGATGTCAGATATTCACGCAGGTCAAACAAGTTTTCCTGCTCCTCCGCGCGGCCCTTCTCGACGTCTTTGTCCTTATCAGTTGGTGATCCATGCACGGTAGAAACGCTGTCATTAGCATCCCAGTTTATTCCAGATCGACGAGAAAGCTGTCGCGAAAGTTCGGCGAATTCATGTTCGGCGCGATTGACGTCGACGACGCCCCCAGGCGAAATTTCAGCATGCGGGCTTCCTGGAGCGCTCTGTGGTTCCCGTTTTTCGTGGCGCACGTCCTCGGCGTGGTCTGACATGACTGTAGACTGATGGTCGTACGTCGGGGGGAGAAAAAGCGAGGCACGAAGGTAGCTTTCATCTCTGTATTTATATGAGCCAACTTTTTCGGGCTTGGTAATGAAAGATCTAAAGTAGAGATCTGGAGTGATCGGACCAGTCCGTCTGAATCAGAGGTCCCGGGATTGGACCGCTTCCGTGAAATCGGCGGCCACATTTTTCTCTTCCTCCTTTCCTCCACGGTCCACGGTCTCTAGTGACAGATAACCTGTCTTCCAAAGCTTCTCTCTTTTTTTCTGTAGTTATATAGGTTGCCAGGACTGAGTTCTTTTGCTCCTTACCCATGCCATATCCACCCATCCGGAATTCAATTTCAAGGGTTCCCCGGTTTCCGGGGAATGCGTAACGAGCTTCGCTTTGTGAGACTCACTGGAGCAATCGATTACACAGTCACAATCTACTGTATTGATAAGCTATATCAACGCCAAGGCCCCGTTATTTAAGGGTACCGAAAGTGATTCGAGTCTCGGGCCTTACAAAGATTCAAAAGTCGGCTCCTTGACACTTGTGCGCGATTCCGCTATCTCCTGCTCGTGTTGCTTTCCCCACTTCCAGTGTCCGAGTTTCATGTCTTTTTCTTATCCGTGCTTGTATTCTGGTCTGTTTCTTTTATGTGGCCACAAGCTCGGTTAAATAATCATGCCTAGGGTTGGTTGAGCATGCGCCGTCGGAAGGTCCGAAGTTCGGCTTCTCCTGGACTTGCATCAGTCAGCCCGCTCGCATTCAGGATTCCAGCTTGATTCGACGCTTGTCCGACTCCTTCGAAACGGCAAGAGACTCTCGTTAAGCTTGGGCTCATGTTCATGGAACGCTTCAGTTAGCTGTGCATGTTTCCATGTTACTCTGCGCGGATAGACTGAATGACTTGCTGTTCACCGCCTTTCCTATCACCGCAACTACAATCGACCCTTTTCACGATGCCGCCGTTTGAAGTCCAGGGCTGCCGCATGCTCCATTGTTCTCGGAAGAACCCCCGAGGGTACAGCGGCCTTACCTGGTGTTTCTATTGACAGCTGAACTGTCCGCATTCGACTTCTTAACTAACGTACGCGTTCCCATTGAATGGCTTCTCGGTCTAAGGCTCGTTGACCGAGACAAGCTGACTATCATTCCTCCCTGTGAACGAAGCTCATGTACTTATATATCTACTGCGGGTTCATTGCATCGTACTGCATAATGACACCAACACTCACTAAGGTGGCGCATAACTTGAAGCTTGTATCGAGTCGTAACGGATGTTTGTATATTCCGATGGTCGAGGATGGCACACGTAGGAGAAACATGCGACGATGACTTATCTGACCGTATCGATATGCAAATGATGTTCCGCGCGGTTATAAGTAAATATAGGTCTGCTGTAGATTTGAGCGCCACATTGGGACGTGCGGACGTGACACCGTTCAAATACATATCACAGGTCTGTATATTAGTACATCCAAGTACACTTCGAGAAGCTCAACCACCATGATGATCTTTTCGACCTTCTATTGTCGAGTGTAGGACATCGATATGAGGCGGGTGGCGCTGATTGATGCGCTTGATCATGATGATCGGAGACGTGACGGCGCATCACGGTATCATCTGTCACAGTTTCTCTCCGCCTCCCACGTCCACAGTGAAATGAAGACCATTCTTTCCATCTCGCTGCTCACATTTTGCGCCAGCGCATGGGGGCATGGTGGGCATGGCCCTTCAGATGGAGAATCGCCGCTGGAGTACGCCCAGAAACACGTACGTGACCAACCACGTCAACAGTGCATTCTCATTCCAGCTTCCTGTTCTTGTAGATGTCTAAGGAGCATCATATGTTAGTGACCTTGAAATATGAAGGTCTATGAATGAAACTGACTTCTGTGATATCCAGTGATACTTTCGACACACGGAGCTTCTTCCAACTCCACGACCTGAACCGGTACACGCAATTTCATTTACTGGCTATTCAGTCTTTACTGAAAAACGTCCTCGTTTCAGAGATGGAAAGTGGGATCGAGAGGAAATTGAGGCTGTCTATGGCGTTCACCACGTTTATTCCCAGAAGAAGTCCAAGGTGCGCGCGTGCGTGCAGTGTGCACACTCCATCTAAACACTTAACTCACGTATCTCTTCCAGGACGATATAGAGCACCAGAAAAAGGCGGATCAAATTGTCGACACGGTGTTAGCACGTATCGACCAGGACAAAGACGGGTTTATAGTCCCAGAAGAACTAGAATTTGTTGGTCTCGCAGGGCTTCCTAGCTTTGATCATATAGGAGCAGAGGGCCACCACTATGACGTTGAGAGTGGTACGTCGATACTTGATCGAAGTAGTTGTATAGACCGAGCTGACTTATTATCGTAATCCCCAGAATTTTTCCTGCATCACGAAGGTAAACGCTGGATATCGTCATGTGAAGATTTACATAGCACTCACTGTCAATTAAGAGGAATTCCACTCAACGCCGGAGACACAAACCGACGAGTCATACGTCCACCCAGAGGATCTCGAACATTTCGCTCATCACGAATCGATAGAACTCACGGAAGCCGAGCGAGAAGCTGAATTCCAAGGCATAAGCGTTGAAGAGGTCATCAATCAACATGAACACCCCGAGGGTAGCGCCGAAGAACACAAAGAAGGCGCAGCGGAGCAGCCAGGTCACCCTCATGACGAACAGATCATCCCTGAGGAGGGTCCTTCCAACCCCAAGATCACTCGTGTACCCCCTCCAGAGAAACTCGATCCAAGGGAACGGTTCAAGGCAGCAAAGTCTGAGGCCGAGAAGAAGGGCGAGTGGGGCGCAGGTGAGGACGGATATTTACCTCCGTCAGAACCTGGTGATCGCATGAGGTTCGTGGCAGATGTTCTCTCTAGTCGCTATAGCTGCTGATGCACTCTGGGTTGATAGGAAGAATCTTCCCTACAAGGTGAGCTTAGTTTGCATCCTTCTCTGTTCTTGCCTTAGAACGCTGACTAGGAACGCATGCAGTACAAATTCCGTCGGAATTGGGGCGATTTCTAGGCTGCGGTTTCTGCTGTCGAATGTCATATTGTATATCATCTTTACTTATACGTTTACTTGCGTTCGGTTGCGGAAGGTAAATTATCACTATGCAAGGAGGCTCACACGATGACTAGGTTCCAATTTGTCTACTCACGGATGACGAAGACTGTCCTCTGGAGCTTATTCAGTCATGGCAAACATTATGCTCTTGGTTAGTGTAATCCCGAAAGCACCGCAGCCATAAAATTCCGACAAGAATGATTATAAAATGGTATCAACGAATTAGTGCATCATGAAACTATATACTATGGACAAAGCACCACTGACATACACACATTATCGACCATCAAACATATCCTCCAAGAGACCCTTCTCCACCGTGTCCCAGTCAACATTACCGCCACTAGCGTACACGCTCTCGTACGAGGAGATACTAACACTTGAGAAAAATGGTACCAGGTCCCGGATGCTGTCTATTGACCGTAGCGAATTGAGTAGTGGCTTCCGCATGTGCTCCTGGTTAACAAACCCTGATGGATGTAAGGCCGGACTCGATACGTTGTTGTTGGGTGCGGCAGGTAGATTACCGGCCACCTCTGCCAGTTGGTCAAGCAGAGCCTCTGGGAACCAGTCGTTGGGCCTGTATATTGCATCCACTGTGTCGGTGATGAACATCCATTGATGTCTGAAGAAGGGTTGAGTAAGATGGCACATAAATGAGAAAACTCCTACATCTGGAATTCTTCCGTCTGAAGGCATAGCAAAAGGTCAAGGCACTTGCTGCCTGCCAGTATTAGCTGCAGATCTTCCGACGAGTCTGATGGCGGTGTTGCCATGGCTTGATCAAACAATCGGTACTAATGAAACATTTAACCAGCGATGGTCGGGGGACACGGAAAATGCGTACTAGTTCTGTCAGTATCACAGGCCAGAAACTGGTCAGATTATGGGGTGATAACCGACAAAGGAGCACCCGTATACAGAGGTACACCTCGCTCTGTACAGTCGGGGACGATACATTCCGTAATATATCGACAAGCTTCTCCTGAACGGAAGGTAGCTGGGTCAGGAAATGGTTCTTCTCGCCCGTAAAGAGGGCAAGAGACAGCCGTCTTAAATTCAGGGATCTTAGTAGCATCTCATACTCCTTGCTCGTGAAGATATTCGTCGACGGTGCTGTCGTGACCTTGCCTGCATAAAAGGTGAGAACAGATATTGTCGTCGTCGTGGACGTTCGAACGTACCAAGAAGCTCCGGGAACGCGGTCTTATCAGCATCAAACAATGACCTGATCATTGGCTTCCATTTCTCTGCTGTCTCAGGGTTCGAGTTAAACACTCGATTGTCGTTTAGGAGTTCAACAACAGGAGACTTCCAGGCCTTAAGAGCGGCAGGGATACGTGCCATTTCGCGAATGATTGCGATGATAGTGTCGTCGACATCCATGGGCCTGCAACATTTCAGAAGATGACAGCAAATATCTCGAACAAATCCACATACTTGGCTTTCCCTTTCATCCCGGGAGTCACGATGTAGTATACGATATTGCTGCAGGCTGTCACCACCTTATCATTGTCCATTAAGAAGCGGCGAATATGGGGCAGGCCTGTCATGGCAATGTATTCATTTATCTGAAACCAATCTGAGAGCAAAGCTTCAGAAGGAGACAACCGAACCATACCTCGTCTGCGAGTCCGGGTTTCGGAGTCTCTGGAGATAGTGATACCGTGCTAGAGTTCAGTTTCTCGTCAAACTTGCCGTCTGCTGATCGACATGAACGAATGTGGAGAGAAAATGGCACGGGTCATACCGGGACGAGGTGCTGGAGAGTCTCTACCGTTCGTAACCAGCGACTCCTTGGTCGACCGCCGTATCCATGATCCTGAGTCAAACTGACGACCCACAAACAGAACACACGCGTCTAGTGTCTTTCCAAATGTATCCTATAGTCCACAATAATCTGGTGAGCTACGATTGTTTCATAATGGCTGGGACACATACTTGGACATCTTTGCGTATTCGTCGATCTTCCATTGCCGTGGTTTGCGTGACCTTGTCAGCTAGCACCGTCAAACATCTACAAAGAAAAATATGAGCACATTCTAGCTTCATCTTCATCCCATCGCTCAAAAAGGACGTACTTCAAAGCAGGGAACATCTGCGTCTTGAAATCGCGGGTTCCGCCTAAAATCTCCTTCATCAGCTGCAAAAAACGGCCCCATACTTGAAGGGCTAGTGGTCCTTCAAGTCGGCTAAGATATTGCTCCAAGAAGTTGAAAAGTACGGTGTCAGACCTACACCACGTTCACTTGAGAAATTGTTCCAAGAGAATGGACTGTATGACTCACAGATCTGGATTGATCGCCTGCTTTTTAGACTTCTCCGAAATCCCCGACACGCGACACGAGATACTTTCGCAGATCATGTGGACCGCATTCTGGGCATTCGCGATGAGAACATCAACGATTTCAAAAGCGGCGGCTGGAGGCACTTTCGAACCCTAGTATGTACGCGGTTAGCTGGAAAAATAGTTCGGGAAATGGTACAAGAAAACACACATTGAGGTCGCTATTCCAGCAATCTACTATAGATTCAAACACCTCCGGCGCATGGACGCGGAAGAAATGTTCGAGAGCTCTCCGACATCGTCCCCGGGCACGACTGTAGGTCAGTGATAGAGAATCGTCCTTCGACGATTGCGATTCGTCTGCTGGTGGCCATGTTAATGTGCCCCATATCGAGTACAGCACCCGAACGCCATCATGCAACGCTCGGTATCCTGGAGATCGCGCCTGAGGGAAAAAATCAGATCGTCATCGAAATCCACTGATTCGCTATGCCTACAGTCAGCTGTTCGTCTAAGTTTTGTTGAGCACTGTCTGAGCTGAAGACGTTTGACACGTATCCCAGGAGGCCGCTAGTCTCTTGCGGGGACTTCTCTGCTGCGATCAACTCTTCCTCCGAATTGGACGGCTCAGCAGTGTAGGCAAGGTTAAGAAGAACAAGCCTTTCCAAGCCATTAAGCAGCATGATAAACTCGGCATCCGTCGCTGTCGATGAGCTGTCATCAGCATACTGATCCGCCGTTGACGACATGGCAAGGGCATTGTCTAATGTTGATTGGAGCTGTCGACAGATGCAGTCGTTCAGAGGAGAAACCACAGCCTGTAGCGTGGGCTGGAACTGCGGGACAGCCATAAGCACGAAGTCGAGCCAGTGCTGCAAGACAGGCCGGTTTGTGGATGTCGCAATACCATCTACCAGCGTCTGGATCAAGAGAGGATTCACAGGATAGCGGGTTTCCCTTTCTAATGGTGGCTCTGGTGGGAGCGACGCAGATCCGTCGTCAGACTTCGCTACCGCGGACGCGGGATGCATATCAATGGCTGTTGAAGCGGAGATAAGAGAGTGAAGGAGATGCAGAAGCTTGTTCTGAAGATTCAAGCGGGCGGTATGGACACAGAAGTAAAGCTTTCCAATGACGACCGCCTCGATAGCTTGGACAGACAAAGGGTCGGTCTCACCACGTGCAACTATGGCTTGCAGAAGGTCAACCGTAGTAGACTGGATGAGAGCATTGTTTGGGTCCATCGAAGCAGCAGACGATTGGCGTGGTTCCGATTGTAAGAATCTTGAGGCGATTCCTAGTAAGCGAGTGGTATATTAGTGAGTAACTGACGTCTCACCTCAACAGTACCTCCACAAGTACATCCAGGTAACTTGCTTCGGGATCAGGGAAGCTTCCAGAGTTCACCCTGTTTACCAAACCCGAGTGATAAGACCTCTTGATAGACGTATGCCTGGCCGTCTTAGCGAACCCTTGTCCACCAAACCGGATGATAGACAGCAGCATGTCCAAAAGATGGTTACAATACCGCTGATCAAAAGGACGTTCGTACAGGAACCCTTGAATCTCCCGTCCCTTCACTTTAGTTACTGTGGGTATCCGACGAGCCGTCGGATCCATGAGCTCGAACATTATTGGGTCCAGCACCCTGGAAAGATAATTAAACAGGCGATCACTACTGTATTTAGGAACACGTACCGCAAGTAGGACTTGAGACTGCATCGCATCCACGTCTCCCCAATTCTTCTGAGTCCAGGGTCGTCGTTCTTGAGGGTGTCCAGCACGATCATCATGGGAACCTTGAATCGGAAGCCCGGCAAAAGGTTGTCCTCTTCCATCAAATTTATTAAGTCATGACCGCCATGGGACTGCAATAGAAACCTCACCTGTCAATCGCCACAAAACACCAAACGCCTCATACGCCTCCTGCACATTACGTGATTCCGGTGACGTCATCGTCTGCGCCACAATCGACTCAACGTGTGGGTGCGTCGTCGCCGCCTCCAGCGACCATATAAGGTTGACTGCCCGGACGTGATACGCAGCAAAATCAGTGCGAAGGTAAGTGAGCAGTTTGGTGACCATTTTTCTCATCGTCCGTCTCTCGTCTATTGACAATGTTGGCTGTAAGCCATGCGATTGATGATGAAGTACGACGACCAAAGAGACTATCCGATCCACGAGAGTGAAATTGATGGACTAGAGTGGAGTTAAATAAGGACATGTACTAGAAATGCAAGGGAAAGAAATACCTCATGTTCCAAAGAATCCAACACAACCGCCAGCCAATCTTTCGGCTTCCAGTCCACATTAATGGGAGACACCGATCGGGCTACCAGCCTCTCCAAAAGCAAGAGACTCTGTGAGAACACCTCCCTCAATATGGCAGCCTTCTCCTTGTGTGTCCCAACCTCAAAAAGAGCCCGCGCAAAGTTGATGCTCATCGAGCAGAGTCTTTCAAACACGGCCACAAATGGAACATCGAAAGAGCCGCCGGTACTGGGGGCGTCCAATGTAGGTTTGACATTATAAAAAGTAGTAGCAAAGGTGTACGGTCGTTGTGATTTGCTCGCCGCTTGGAGCTCTTCCGTTAGCTCGGGGCGTTGAATAAACGCGATGTGGGGAATCTGACGGAGCATCACTTCTAAAAGCGTGAAGCATGCCCGGAAAGTCTGAGTCGTCGCTTTGCTTGGATCGTTCCAAATCTGAAGCTGGGAGATATGGAAGTTAAATAATCATGTGCACCCAGATACAATACAAAAGGGGCTCTTACGTCCAGAACGTCTATCATCGCCCCAAAAACGATGGGAAGATAGAGAGTCTGAATATCTTCATCCTGGGAGAAAGTCTTCAACACGAACGAGACCATTTGAATGCCCTACGATACTCAGTGAGGTTTGTCTTTCGAGTAGCAGAGCTCAAGCGTACCTCAGATTGTACTCCATCGCCTTCAAGATCAACCAAGACAGCTTTGAACAGATGCCTCCACAGAAGCTGCGGCTCCACAGCCTCATAGAGTGTACTCGCCGTCATCGTTGCATCCTCACTGCCTTCCTCCGACTTCTCGATAAGTTTCTTGATTGCCTTAAACGCGTCGTAAACTAGCACATCCGTCAGCGGGGCGCCAACCTCCCACTTGTCCAGCAACGAGATAAATATCTTGAACGGCCTCGATTCGGCATACTCCCCTGACGGAGACACCATGTCCTCCTGGAGAGTAGACTTCAGCAGGTCGAGGGAATGTTCACGCAGGTACGCGATCTGAACGTCACTCTTCTCGTCTGGCCCGAGGAGCCAGGTGTAGAGACGTCGGTTGAGGGAGAGGTCGCGACGGAGGACGACGCTGACGGCTGCTCGCATGAGGATGGCTCGGTCGTCTGGTTGGGCGCGTTGGACGGCTTGGCTGTCGATGCGCATGGACTGGAGGAGGAGGTCGAGGGCGCTACGGCGGACGAGGAGGTTGTCGTCTTCGAGTGCTGCTGAGAATGCACGTATCATTAAGCCGATGTCATTTCCGACTATGGAAGCGATGTCTGTGGGGGTGAATTTAGTGCATGTCCTCGATGTTTGGTGAGAAGGTACCTTCTGAAGAGATCAGTTGGGGTAACCGACGCGACAAGAAGTTGAGTGATGTCCCGCGCGCGGAGGGCGTGGTGAGCATGCTGAGCCAGATGTTTTGGAAGAAGAATGATATGGACACTGTGCCCGATAGTCGATCGAGCAAGCTTATGACCTATTGCTTTATCTTTAGGTTGACCCCTTTTATGAAGTGGAGAGCCCACCTTCTCGAAAAATTCTCCAGTCTCCTCTTCCAAGCCTGGAAGCAAAGCAAGAATGAAGGATTTCATAACTGGACGGAGGCCGGCTTGGAGGGGGAGATAGTGGGTGTCGTACAGATTCAATAGCGTGGGCTGGGGAATGTTAAGTTACGCCTAGCATTCCAATGATACACGAGCTCACTTTAACGGATGTCGCGGCATATTCGAAGAACGGGAAGAGCCCTGAAGACCAGAGGGGTAGGTCTCGCTTCAATCCTTCAGACTAGCCAAATACCACATTAGAATACGACCCAACGTCACACTATTGCCGTACTCACACCCAGAACCGCGAGGATATGTGCATATACATCCAGAGCACGCTGATGGACACCAGTCGGTAGAGCAGGGTTCAAACATTGAGCAAGTCGTTTGGCCACAACCAATTTACGTGGAATCTCCTTAAATTGCATATACGATTGAAATGTCTACCAGAGTTCATAAGAATGGCGATGGCAAACAGAGCTAGAACAGCGAAACGCACCTTGAGCAATTGCTTCAAGAACGCGATACAGTCTGCCCACTCGTGTACATTATCGAACGAATTCAAGCATTTCTCGACTTGCTGCGTGTACTTTTTGTACTTTGGATCGGACGCATATGTTTGGTGGAGAGTCGCTGGAGAGGGATTAATGTTCGTACTGGCCATACAAAGATGGCTGCAGAGAAAAAGTTAGAATGATTCTGATGAACTGACCACGTTCACTTGTTCGTTCTGATATCCACGCGGAACCCTTCCTAGCGCTTCCTGAGGCATCCAAGGCCATTCAATTCGATGCTGCGCGCAACAGTGTTTAAATAAGTGAATGAAGGCGGTGAACGTAGATATTCAGAAATGAGGGTCAAATTCCAAGACACTGCGCACAGTCCGTCACGCGCGTGCCAATACCAGTGACGACATGTCCTATCCAAATAAAAAGCTCTAGAATACAAGTCATGAAAACATATACTAATGTCCATTCTACGCCTCTGAAGGTGCTACAGATTCCCCAGCCTCAGAACTGATGTCCACATTCATTACCGTCCTCATCTTCGTCGGCGCACGCTTCATACCCTGAACAGGCGCACTGATGCTCCCACTAAATCCAGCTTCAGAAGGCGCTACTGATGCGGACCTTGAAGATGAAAGCGAAGAATTCTTCTTGCCCTTCCCCTTCCCTGTACCATTGCCAGCTATCGCAACCGCAACGAGCTTTGGTATAGCCACAGGACCAGCGCCTTCTGCTTTCAACGTTTGCGCAGCTGCGAACTCGGACTCTTTCTCGCCCGCCCAAGAGCGCGCAAACCATCTTCCTCCACCTATCCCTTTAATCTCACGATTGGCCGTGCGCCATTTGCGCACCTTCTTGCCGCTTCGGTCGAGCGGCAGAGGGTTGGATGTCGTAATAATCCTCGGAGGGGCTTGCACTAGGAAGGGTTTAGACGGTAGGGGGTAGATGGGGACGGGCCCATCAAGTTTAACGTTAAGATCCTCTGTGAGTGGATGTGGCAACAGCAAGGAGTCTGGCTCAGGCGAATGCCCATCGTGGTGAACCGTAACCGGGGACGAGGCAGCGGTACCAGTGAACGCTGGGAACGGTGTGAATAGATAGTTAGTATATCCATAAGCTTAGACATACCTTCGCTGACAATCCCATCATCCACAGCAAGGGCAGCCGCAACTGGTGCGGCGATAGCTATAGTTTTCTTCGTTCTTTCAAATTTCATAAGTATCTTTGACTCGAAACAGAGGAAGACACTCACCTAGGCGCAGCTTTCTTCTTCGGAGCCGCTTTGGGTGCAGCAGCAGCAGAGGTACTAGCAGTGGCCGGGGCCTTCCTCGAAGCCCTCTTCTTACCCGTTCCCTTTCCCGTTGTCGCAGGAGGTGCCGAAGCTGCTTCGGAAGTACCAGGCAAAGGAAGTGGCACGCTGTCTCCTGTTTCGATCAAACGAGCATTTCCTGGATCTTCATGATGGAGTTCAGAAGGGTTGGCCTCAAACATTGACATTGTGGGTGCGAGATTTGGCCCACCCGGTTGAAGCTTTACTTTTTCCTTGAGCTTTCCCTCTTCTGCCGGTTTAGTGCGATCGCTTTTACGAGGGCGTTTCGGTTGCTTCGGCGTTGTCGCTGACGAAGATGCCTTCCTTTTCAAATAGTTTTCAGGTGCATGCGCAGGCGGAGTAGAAGCGGCAGCAGAAGTGGAGGGTCGAGGGGGAAGTATGATAGGCGGTACCGTTTTCTGAGATGGCGGTGGGCGATGTTGCTGGTCGTCGTCGTCGTCGATGAGCTGGTCTTCCTGGTCCTCCTCCTCATCGTCGTCCACCAGTTCGTCGTCTTCTGGTCCAGAGCCCACAGAAGTACCAGCGTTGGACCTGGGATTTACGACGAGCTTGACGCGGAACCTATTGTTGGTGGCGACATTCCTCGGTGGTGGTGAGGAATCTTCTACGAGGGTGGATATTTGAGGGGCGTCCATGTCGACGTCGTCGTTCATGGCGGCCATCTTGCAGTGTGGTGGCAGCAATTCACAAGTGCTTGTTTCGGCATTTGCCGCTTATGCCGGACTTAGGTAATTCCAGCAGATGTCCAAAACGAGCGATCTTCAAGCTTATTCTTGCCTTCTTCTTAGCCAAAACAGCAGACTCCACTAGTGTATCATATACGTGCGGGCCACATGAATTTACTTCTTTACATGCATGGCTAGGCCAGGAACAGGAATACAATCAACTAGCGAACGTGCTCTTCGTTGGGTTCTCATATTCTTTGGGCGTACATACTCCAAAGACACTGGCAGCCGCGTAACAGCTGTGCGGCTCCCGTGTCACGTCGTGTGTCGCTACAAACGTGCAATCACCACGCTCGTAGGTCGAGCAGCAAAATCCCGAAAGGACTCGTCCGACTAACTTTGCGACTGTCTGAGTCTCGGCCGCGTGAGGGCCGAGCCTTTGTACTCAGCAACGGAAAAAGATGCAACGGTGTCAAAACGGTGTGGAACAGCGCTTCTGGCTCTGTGAGCCACATGTGCTACTGGCTGTATGATGGGTCGGAATTTCGTCGCTGGTTCCTCGACAAAAGCTAGCTCTGACCATCCACATAACTTCATGCATCTTCTTCTCCAGTGACAAGACCTGGGAAGGGTCTGGTGCGGTTCTCGTCATATACGCGACACCGGAGGAGGCGATTTTTTGAGGTGGACGGGCAATGACGCCATAGGATCGATTCGGATAAGATAAGATTTGGGGTTAAAAATTATCAGATAAAATGACGATCTCTTCCGGAGTGAGCATGTGGTAATCATATAATTTCTTCTATAAGAATCACGGGGAGTGAGGAGCAACGCGCTTTTTCCACTGAAACTAACGTTGAGTACGCTCACTGTGAAGAAAAGAGAAAATGTCGACTACAGTCGACCCAGGTGCGCCAGTAGAACGCGCACTTCCACCTACAAGGATCCCCTGCTTGTATCCCCGCCTTGATGACAGCTCGCGGATCAACGGACATACAACTAGTGCAAACGTCGCCGTCGACGTCCAACAGAGCGAGCCTGACGCCCTCGCATTCGCCATTGTCCTTCGGACCCTGTTGGGGACAAGTGGAGAATTTGCTTTCCGAAGCGGCAAAGCGTCCTGCGTCCTCGTTGAAGGCATAGAACAGTCCGACGTAGGAGAACGGCTTTCGACCTACGACATCTCCCGTGTCACTGGAGTAGACACTGTAGAAGCATCTCTAGATGCGTCAAATGACACGACAGTGAGTGGATGTAGAGCTTTCTTACAGTCTTCCCTGACTTGGTCTTCAGGAAACGTTATCACTTCAAAGTCCCGTCCAGTTCCACCTTCAAATTCAGAAAACTTCGGTGATACTCGCATACTCCCCTAGGCACATTCCTAAGGAGCTCGCGGAGCGACTTCTCGATCTATACATCTCAGAAAGCGGCCTGTCTGCCTTTCAACGCCAAGAAGGAATTCCTTCCGTCCTTAACCATCCCCCACAACCAATGCCAAGGACAGACAATGTCCCTGCTCTTCTCCACGTCCCGTTCGTAGCCAGCGCATCTACAAACCCCGCCGGGATTGCGGTCGACTTCCTCGGGGCTCCAGACGAGACTCCACAGCGTCGCTCTCTGACATACGTTCAGCTAGACAAATGCTCTCTCGCTCTTGCCCGTGTCCTGCGAGAGCAGATTCCCTCGGGAGAAAAGGTTATCATCCCCATGGCTCTCCCTCCCTCGCTGGAGCTCTACGTCGCATACCTCGGAATAACGCGTGCAGGACACGCTTTCTCGCCGCTTCCCGGCCTCGCGGACGCGCCTGTCGAGCGACTACTGGAATTGGTAGGTGATGTTGGAGCGCTGGTCGTCGCCGGTCAAGGAAAGAGGCCAGAATGGATGGACGGGCTGGGTGAAGTGAAGTGGGTCGATGTTTCAGAGATCATGTCTTCAGTGTTAGAAGGTCGAGCAACCATCTCGACTGAGCCTGCCGATTGGCCTGAGCCCAGTGAAGACGATCTTGCTTATGGTGAGACTGTTTTTCTAAGTACTTTGTGAGGCAGTTGAAGTTGACATTTTCTGGACAGTTCTTTTCACGTCGGGTTCAACAGGTAAGCCTAAAGGTGTGGAGATCACTCACCTTGCGGTTTCTTCGTCCATCTATGGACATCTCGCTGTCCGCTCTCTTTCGCCTACCACGCGTTGGTTCCAGTTTGCGGCAGCTACATTCGACCCTGTAAGTAAATTTATTGCCACAGTGGCAAGTGTACATTTGGACTGACCTGGCCCAGTCTCTCATGGAAATATTTATCAACTGGAAATCCGGCACAACCATCTGCGCTGCCAACCGACAACATTTCCTCACCGACCCAGAAGGAGTCCTTCGCGAGCTGGAATGTACGCACATGATGGCGACACCCAGCATGGCCGCAATGATCCATCCTCAAAATATCAAGGACGGATTCGAGCTGTGGACGATGGGAGAGAGGCTCTCAGAACGCGTTATTCAGGCGTTTACGCGTCCAGAACGGGATAATGTCCTTTGTAATGCTTATGTGTGTCTTCATGCAAATGCAGGAGTTTCGTGTTCTGACAACAGGTATGAAGGGTCCGACCGAGGCATCTATCAACGTGACGCTGCGTGTCCATCCAGGGCACGAGTCCGGTGCGCGCCTTGGTCCGCCAATTCCGACGGCAACTATGGTGGTGCTTCATCCTACGGAACCTCGTTTGGTGTCGATGGGATTTCAGGGAGAGTTAGGTCTTGCTGGTCCACAGTTGGCGAAAGGGTAAGCGGTTGTAGACATCGCTATTGAAGATATACTGACCTCCGCATCACTAGGTATCTTAATATGCCCGAACAAACTGAACGCGTTTTCGTCCACGTCGAGGGCATCGGAAGAGTGTACCGCACGGGTGATCGTGCGCGAGTTGTGGTTGATAACAAGGGAGAGTGGTCTGAGATTGAGTATCTTGGGCGTATGGGGATGGATCAAGTGAAGCTTTCAGGAAGACGTGTTGAATTGGGAGAGGTGAGTTCAGCGTGTCTGTCGTGTCTTGGGAGATGTTCTCTGAACACTATCAGATTGATGCTACGATGTCCACTGTTCCTGAAGTCCAATCCGCACACGCTGTTGTGCACAAATCAGAATCAGGAGCAGAGCAGCTGGTGGCGTTGATCACGCCGAATAATGAAGAGCTCATAACGAAAGTGCGAGAGAGAGTCGAGGCGCATCTGCCGATCCACATGCGCCCAGCAATGTATTTCCTTGCTGAGGCCCCCCCCTCGTTCATCTTCTGGAAAAGCGGATCGTCGAGCAATTGGGAGGACGCTTGCAGGACGCATCTCTGAAGTGGAGGCGGCTGCAAAGGTTCAGGCGGAGAAAGAGGGCTTGGATGTGGACCCTGATATCCTCGCCAGTGTGATTAGGCTTGCTTCTGAGACAGCTGAGGTGCCCGAGAGCGTCATCTCACCACATACAAATTTGTTCACGCTCGGGATCGACTCTCTGCGCGGGGTAAGATTCCTGACGTTGGCGCGTGAGAGTGGCTTTAAGGCTCTGACTATTCGAGATCTGGTGAGCAGAAATTCCTCTGCAGTACTCCACGCCACTAACAACGCTGCTGTGTAGTTGAGAAACCCGACGCCGATCTCGGTTGCACGAGCTATCATCGAGCATCGGAACCAGCAGCCTACCGTGGAGTCTTCGCATTATCTGGAGGTGGTGCAACAGTTTGTTGAGCAAGCGGCGCCGGCGGTACGCAGCGAGCTTAAATTGTCGGACGCGGATATTCTCCCTCGGATCTTGCCTGTGACACCGATGCAAGCAAGCGTCTTGGCAACCTATCTTCGAGAATCAGGCTCTTCATCAGGGGCGTACATTAACCATTCGGTTTACACGCTTGCTGGGAATGTCGACTTACAGCGATTCAAACATGCTTGGGAGACAGTGGTTGCGCGTAACGCGATCCTGCGAACACGGTTCGTGTTGGTGGACAGTAGTACTATCAGCCCGTTCGCCCAGGTGGTACAGGAAGACGTCACAGTCGAGTGGTCTGAGGAATTGGGGAAAGATGTGGGGAAACTGGTCGAGCGTCACCTGGAGCGTGCACCAGAACACATTTCTCTCCGTCGGCCACACTTGGTGGGATTGTTCCAGAATGAGGGTAGTTCAGACGTCCGATTTGTGTTAACACTACATCATTCTGTTTTCGGTGAGTATCGAAAGTCCATACTGAAAGGGAATTTGCATTGACTCGATGATTTCAGATGGAGGTTCCCTCGCGCTCATGCTTGAGGAGCTTGCGGAGGTTTACAATAATTCTGGCGCCACGATTCATCGCGAAGGCATCGAATGCTCGGTTGCAGACGCATTGGCCGCTGACAACGACGCGTCGACCAAGTACTGGACCGCGCAGCTCGAAGGTTTGTAGAGGTGTGAGAAGAGAATACCTTTGCTGACAAATTGTACTGTTTAGGCTTTACCCCTGAGGCGTTCCCAGACCTCACGGGTCTTCGGCCCGGTGCCAAGGGCTCTGGCTACCACGTGGCCACAGTTACATCAGCAATTTCCTTTTCTGCTCTCACCAAAAAAGCGCGATCGCTGCAGGCGACTGCTTTGGCCGCTGTGCAAGCAGCTTGGGCGAGTCTTTTGGCGCGTGAATCTATTTCTTTATCTCGTTTGGTCTCTAACGGTTTTTTCCAGCTTTCTTACTCGGAATCTGAGTCTTCGGATATCGTCTTTGGAAGTCTTGTGGGAGGACGTACCTCGGAAGCACTCGAATACACCGTCGGCCCCGTCTTTACCACCGTCCCCGTTCGCGTCAGAAATAGCACCGATCGGACCACTGGCGATGTTCTTAGTGACCTCGTCGAGAACAATGCCTCCAACACTCTCAATAGATATCCACCTGTTAGCGTGCTCAGTGGACCTAACGGACTCCTCTTCGATACCACCATCGCTTTGCAGAATTTTGACAGAGGAAAGTCACAGACCGATCTGTGGACGAAAGCAGAGTATCCACCTATGATCACCGAGGTGAGTTGTGCAGTGCACCATCGTAATTGGATCCCACTAATTGCATTACTTAGTTTGCTGTTGTCCTGGAAATTTGGCCAGAGGAAGACGATTCATTGCGCTTGCGGCTAACTTATTCCGACAACATTCTGATTCCCTCTGCAAGTGAAGCACTACTTTACCAGTTCGACGACATCCTCGCTGGCATTCTTGACGGGCCTTCCGACAGGGCCTATGCTTGGACAGCTAATTGTGTCCGTCACGAGCTCCAAGCTTCTATCAATCCTTCTCCCACTCCAACAACTGTTCCCGAGAATGCTCTGATCCACCATCAGTTCGAAGAGAACGTGAGGTCGCGTCCTGAGGCTCTTGCGTTGTGGTTCAAAGAGGATCTTGCGCATCCCGAACGCGATGTCCGCTGGACGTATAAGGAACTCGATCGACGTGCCAACCGCCTTGCTCATCTTCTCGTGGAGATATACGGTGACCTGCGAGATCAGGCTATCCCCCTTTGTATGGATAAATGCCCAGAGCTTTTTGTTGGCATTCTTGCAGTAGTCAAGGTACGCTCACTTTTTCCTATACTGCTCGATGACTTACGTTTCACCAGGCTGGAGCTGCTTGGTGCCCAGTAGAATGGGCAGCTCCTGAGATGCGAAAACGCGACTTGTTCTCTCGTGCTGGCGGCCCTGTGGTCATTCTCCGCAACAAAGAGAGCGTCACTCTCATAGCTCCTTCTGTTCCTGAGAGTCTTGGTATCATTGCTCTAGATGATGACCGACTTGACAATCAACCTGCCGACGCACCTCCGGTTGTAGACACGAAGGCTTTCCACTTAGCCTACCTGATCTGGACTAGTGGGACTACTGGCGCTCCCAAGGTATGGGTTAAAGATATCATGTAAACATGCATCTCATTCTAGTTTGCAGGGCGTTCCCATTGAACACAAGGCTGCTGTGCAGAGCTTGACGGTGCTGCAGGAGGTTATCCCATTCGATCCTGAATGCCGCATCCGGTGTTTGAACTTTTCAGCTTATACGTATGTCATATGTGCAACATTTTCTTCACGATCTGGCCGGTCTAACTCGATTTTTTGTTAGCTTTGACGTCTCCGTAAGAATCTCAGGATTAATGTCAGCGACGAAAGCTTACTCCAGACTAGGTTCTAGATGTCTACTATGCCTTGGGACGTCCTTGCGGGACGCTCTGCACCGGTGTCAAGGATCTTATCTTCGGAAAGTTTGTCGAGGTCGTGAAAGCATTCGATGCTACTCACGCGTTTGTATGTTCTATTCATTATTTTCATCAACTTATTCTTATCCAGCATCTTTGCAGCTCACACCGGCGTTTATGGCGCAAACAACTTTGGCTGAGTGCCCATCTCTCCGCAGCTTAATTAGTATCGGAGAGAAATTACCAGACCCCGTGGCGGATGCATGGAGCAGGCCAGAAACCGTCTCTCTGAATACATATGGTAAGTCTGGATGGTTACAGGCAGTTTGTGTGTTTATTTCCTGCCCAGGTCCCGCCGAGGTCACTATCATCGCGACTTATCGCCGTTTCGAGAGCAACGAAGCGACGAAGGCTCAGAACGTCGGATTCCCGATCCAGACAGTCAGTTGTTTCGCTGTCAAGGGCGATCAAGTACTTCCTCGGGGCGCCGTTGGCGAACTGGGTATGTGTTCTTGGTTTAGATGTCTATAGACCATATCTGATAGCAACAGCCTTGGGAGGGTATCAAAATGCTCGTGGGTACCACAGGCAGCCTGACATGACTGCGAAAAAGTTCATCAACCATCCTGTTGCCGGAAAAGTGTACTTGACTGGAGATATTGTTCGAGTAAGCGACCTCCTTTTCATTGATGCGCTCATCATAAGCTTACTGTGACGTCATTTTCATAGTTCCTCCACGATGGGACCTGCGAATTTGTTGGACGCAATGATGATCTCGTAAAGCTCGGTGGTATTCGTGTTGAGCTTTCAGAGATCAGTGCTGCTCTTGGATCATGTCATCATCTCGCCCGAGAGGCGGCTACGATGCAACTCTCTCGACCTGAGTACTTGTCATCTCCATCGCTTTTCATGTACTTCCATGCTCATCCCCTTCCTTTAGTCGACCACAGAAGGTCATTTGCACGTTCATTTCCGCTCCTTCTATCCCAGGGAACGGAAATGTCTGCACTGGAAAGAAAGCTGTTGAAATCGCTGCCGCAGTCAGAGCTCGTGCAGACCTTTCCTTGCCGTCGTTCATGCACCCGAAGTGAGTATGGTCAGTGTAATGACTTTAGATAGCTCTTAACATGTTCATAGCGTCGTCATCGTCGTCAACCGGCTTCCACATACACCTTCAAACAAGATCGACAGGAAGGCTTTGGGACAATGCTACACCTCTTTGGATATAAAGGCTTGGGAATCTGCCACTGCTGGTGTTGCTGGCGATGCCAATGACGAAGAATGGTCTGATGCCGAGTTGAAGATGAAGAACGTCGTGTCGGCTCTCACTGGTTCGCCGCTGGAGTGGATTCAGAAAACGACCCAGCTGTCTGCTTTGGGTATTGATTCGGTAAGATTCATTCTAAAATATTGATGTATCTGCTCACACCGAAGGATAGATTCGCGCCCTGCAACTTGCCTCACGTTTCCTATCTGTGGGATTCTCCGTCTCTGTCGTCGAGATTCTCCTGCACCCTACCATCAAAGAGCTCGCGCGCGTGGCTAAGCCATATAAGCCTGCCAACAAGATCGCCAAGGTCCGTATCCCAGTGTGGCTTGAGGCGTTTGACGCGAAGTGGCGTCCAAAAATTGCTAGTTATTTGAAAGGCGTGCAGCGTGTTCTGCCTTGTACTCCTCGTAAGAAAATCTACTGAAACTCCCTTTCGCACACGATTAACGTGAGTTTTAACAGTGCAGGAAGGTATGTTGGGTGAGACGATCAAGAATGCGCCATCCTACTGGTCGAATCGTGTGTTCGTTCTCGATAAGGCAATTGATTTAGATCGACTGGAGAGTGCCTGGAATGAGTTGGTTGAATGCACTGAGGCTCTTCGGATGGTTTTTCTCCCTGCGGCTGCATATGGTGCTTCGTTCGAAGCTACTGCCACCCCGTATGTGGCGTCAATCATCGATGTGGATCACGTATTGATTATTTGTCATCCCCAGCGTTTTCATCCAAGCGTTAGTTTCAAATCCAGTGTTGGACCTCCATCGTAGCAAGACGACCGCAGACACTTCCCTCGTTGCAAAGGAACGCGCTAGAAACATCGTGACCTCTCGAATTGGATCTCTTGCTCCACTATGGTCTCTTTCAATCTTCGAATCCAGTGATGGCAGCAGCCCCTCGTTGATGATGCTTAGCATGCACCATGCCTTGTATGATGCAGATGCTCTTGATTATCTTCTTGATGATCTCGACTCTATATATCACGGAAAGCGCTCCCCTCATCGCCTCCAATTCACTGGAGCGTTATCCCTTGCTGCCTTTGCCGTCAATCCAGCAGACTCTCAGTCTTTCTGGGACGAAACCTTGAAGCCCTTTGCAGACAGGGATGCCCGACCTTGGCCGAACCTTTCGGACCATGCAGCAGACTCGAAAGAGAAACACAGCTTCCTCTCACACATCTTCGAACACGATCGTGACCAATTAGGACGCGTCGCTGGCGCTCTCAACGCGTCCATTAGTCACGTTATTCAAGCGGCGTGGTCAGTTGTTTTGTCAGCTTACCTTGGTACTGACAAGGTCGTCTTCGGCGAGACGTTGTCCGTGCGTATAGGCAATGTTAGTTTGGCTGGCGCAATCGCACCGCTCATCACAACAACACCTGTGGTCGCTTTGGTCAACGCAACAACGACAGCGCGATCGCTTATCGAAGAGCTTGCTCGGTTATCAGTACTCGGGGCGGATCGACGTTTTGTTTCATTCCAGCGCGTTCGGAAGGCTCTTCAGAGGACACTCAATCAACCTGTGTTCCCCTCCATTTTTGTCGTTTATCTAGAAGATGATGTTGGTGCCGATGACCATCGTAATGGTCGGCTGTGGTCAGAGGCAAAGGAAGCCGTCAGCTTGAGCGTGGAGCATCCGCTGGCAATCAATGTTGGTGTGACAAGTGGTAAAGTGTCGGTCGATGTACTGGGGAGTACACAGTACATGTAAGTGCGTTCCCGATCATGAGGCATTTGACTTCATAAACCGTGCTACAGGTCAGCTCAACAGGTGAAGCTGCTGGGCGAGCAGTTCGAGGCACTCTTGTCTTCAATGATTAAAAACCTGGACACCCCCATTGTCGATGTTTTCCGCACTCTTGACGAGAAACTCCTCTCACTTGTTAAACCATCCCTGCTTACATCATCTAACAATTTGTCACTTCTACACTGGCTCGAAAAACGAGCCCTTGTGACTCCTGCCGCCGTCGCCGTATCTACTTTTAGTTCCGAGAATAGGCAACTTCGTCGTCATGATTGGACCTATCAGCAGCTTGATGAGGTACTTGTCGTTTTCCATGCATTTGACATATTGATAGACACGGAACTATTAGGCTTCGAATCGCGTGGCTCATTGGATTCGTCAACGGTCTACGCAGCAGGTTATTGCATTCTGTATACCACGTTCACATACTTCAGTAGTCTATCAGCTTGGGTGAGTCTCTAAGTTCAGTCAGTCATATCTCATTCCTGATCGCTTCCTCAGTATCTTCAAATCTGGGAACGTAAGCCAATCTAGTTCGTGTTATTGTTTATGTAAACTCACTTGCGTCTCTGTAGACTTATCTTCCAATTGGAAACGAAGTGCCGCCAACTCGCAAGAGACTGCTGTTCCGAACGGCGAATGCCACACTGGTCTTGACCACGGCCGCTTATGCCTCGCATTTCACCACTATTGATCCGGCCAGAGTGGTCCTCGTCGATGACGACGACCACCTCTCACAAGTGTCGCGTTGCTCGACTGCGAAGCCAGAGAGCGACGTACCGGAAGTCGTCAGTAGTGAGTTAACTTTTTGTTGTATTCTGACGTTGTCTTATCTTGTCTTGTAGTTCTGTTTGGTGATGGGCAGTTGACGACGGCTGCATATGCGATCTCTAATCGTAGCTTGGGTACC